>APFE031164556.1:753-50557 GCA_000404065.3 Pinus taeda
TTATGAGGAAAGTTTTCCCGAAGAACATTTATTCCTCATCTCTTCACTCGACCCTTGGTATGGAGATATCATTGTCTATCTCCAGACTTCGAAGTTTCCCTCTACTTTCTCCAAGGATGAACATCGTAAATTACATCACCTGGCTAAAAATTATGTTATCAATGGTGATACCTTATACCTTCGAGGGGTTGATTCAATCCTGCGGCACTGTTTAACCTTGGAGGAAGCAGAGTCAGTGCTAAATGATTGCCACAGTGGAGCTTGTGGTGGTCATCTATCGGGGCTTGCTACAGCCCAGCGCATCTTACGTGCTGGCTATTTTTGGCCTTCACTTTTTAAAGACTATGTGGAAGCAGTCAAATGTTGTCACCCTTGTCAAATCTTTACTCGCAAGATTCGTGCTCATCCAGCTCCTCTTTTTCCCGTTGTCACCGTCGGTCCTTTTACTAAGTGGGGTATTGATTTTACAACTTGTAATCCGCATTCAGCGGTGAATCACAAGTATATTATTGTGGCTGTAGACTACTTTACGAAGTGGGCCGAGGCCATGCCCACTTATAAAAATGATAGTGACACGGCATCTTTGTTTCTTTTCAATCAGGTTATCTCAAGATTCGGTGTCACGAGAGAGATTGTCACTGATCATGGAAGTCACTTCCAGAATCAATTGATGTCTGAATTGGCTCTTAAATTAGGTTTCCGGCAAGAGCACTCATCTCCTTATTACCCTCATGCCAATGGATAGGTCGAGGCAGTAAATAAAACTCTTAAGATGATACTCCAACGGATAATCGACAAAAATCGGTCCAATTGGCACGTTATGTTGTATTCGGCTATTTGGGCATACCGGACCTCCGTGAAGACTGCTACTGGTTTTACACCTTTTCAGTTGGTTTATGGGATGGAATCTATCTTTCCGATTGAATGTGAAATTCCATCTATTAAGTTAGTTGTAGAGCTCCTTCTAGAGACTTCGAGTCTCGAAGAGCGCCTCCTTCACTTGGAACATCTCGATGAGTAGCGTCGAGATGCTGCCACGATGAATGAAGCTCATAAGAAAAGGGTCAAAACGCAATATGAAAAATCTGTCCGTCCTCGAGTCTTTTATGAAGGTGACCTTGTATTGGCTTATGACCAAGATAAAGACATTTTGGGGGTAGGCAAGTTTAAGCCTATGTGGTACGGTCCTTTCATTATTAAACGAGTTTTAGAAAAAGGGTCATATGAGTTAATCGATTTTGAGGGAAACAAGCTGGCGGAGCCCCAAAACGGGCTCTACCTAAAGAAGTACTTTGCTTAAGTAGGAGTTAGGTAATGGCTTCTTTGTATATTATGTATATTTGTACATTCATCATCGATATTTTTGTGATATCAACACTTTTGGGTCTGCTGTTGCAGGTGTTGATGGATGACTTGGTCTATTTTGGGTTCGCTGATGGTGCTAGTCAGCACACTCAGAATCTCGCTTCCGCAACTTGGGTACTCTATTATCCAACTGGTCAATTGATGGTATCAAGAGGTGTATGCATTGGTCCTGCTTCGAATAATATGGCTGAGTATACTGCCATTATTAATTTACTATCCGAGGCAATCTCCCACGAGATCGACTCATTGGTAGTTTATCTCGATTCTCAATTGATAGTGTCACATTTAAATAACATTTATCGGGTAAGGGATCCATGTGTATATTGCCAGTATTTAAGGGTGAGGTTGTTGCAAAGATCATTTGTTTATATTAATTATTCGTACATTCCAATATCTCATAATTGTTTAGCTGATTTTATCGCTAATCAAGCATTAGACTAGCACATCAATCATTCATCATAATAAAATCAAAGCATCAAAAAGTCAAATTGTATATATATATATCATCATAAAGCATCTCGAGTGTACATATGTTGTCCAAAAATATACAAAATTGGGACTCAAATGCCCATAATCATGTCCGGCATATCTAATGCCCCGGCTCAGGATGAGCAGCCAAGTAGGTAACTATCGTATTGGCCACACGCCGAAAAGTGCGAACCCAGTCACTTGACATGCCAACCACATGACGCTGCATATCCTCATAAAGGTCCTCTATAGCAGCCATCGGTACTCGACAGCTCAATCTCGTCAAGTGTCGTTGGACGTTGTGTAGAGTCTGTTCCGTCTCAGCAGCCGCCTCTTCGGCTCCTCGGCCGCGTTGTCTGTGCCGCGGGAATCCATATGGTCGTACTGGCCCAATATCTGGATCATGATCATTATATTATTCATTTGAATCTCATCAAAAAATATTTTTCAAAATGCATCATTATATTTGAAAAATCCAAAAAATCATAAAATCAAAAAATCCTTACCAATCTCACCCCATGTTGCGTTCGGTGGTAATGCTAGGTCAGGATCTCCTCGGAAATCCAGCCCAGCATAGGGGTAGTCGTCTATGGTGATGATCTGTTGATCCCACCAGGTAAAGAACTCATCATCGAAATCAGTCCTAGGAACCTCCCCACCCCCCAGACGTTTCATCAGATTAGCCCACCGGCCCATGCGTGGATCACGTGGGGTGCTGATGGAAACTGCTACCCTGGGGCGGAGTGCGGGAATCCTCTCGAAAAAGAAAGTGCACAAGATAGTCCCGTAGCCAAAGTTCTTGGTCTATCCCCTCTTGATATAAGTGAGTTGGCTCTTCATGCTGGATAGAAGAGGAGTACACCAGTCGAACACAGTAGTGAGACAATCAACTGCCACGCTCATGGTGAGTTGTGATGCTTGATGCAGAGAGGATGATCCGCTCACTCGAGCTATGGTGAACAGGATGATCCTCAGTGATAAACTCGCCACATGTGCAATAGAAATCTGGCTCCCAACTTTCCTGGGATGTCCTGGGCAATATATCTGTACGTAGTCCTCTATAGTGAGACTGCTCCGTGTCCTGCCCCGGGACTGTACTACCTCTCCCCTTCGGGAAAGGCCCGTGATAAAATAAATATCCTCCACTTCTACTCTGAGTGGCATTTGATCAATCATGAAGGCTGCCTCCTCGACATCCCAATAGTCATTAAGCATTTCAAGCAGTTGTACATTGGCTTTCATGTTCGGCAGTTTGAAGAATTTGAGCAAGCCGCATCCCCATAAAGCATCCAAGGCTTGAGGATCATTCATGACTTCGTTATCCACTACTGCATGTTCTCTTTCACGCCATGTGACCGGCATTCTGAAAAAAAAATGAGTTCTAACCATTATTTTTTTATTAAAATTGGTTCACAGCGTATACGCGGGTTACTGTACACACAGTTGCGTATAGGGCCCGCGTGTACGCAAGTTTCATATTACCAACCCGTGTATACGCCGCGAGTAAATTTTGAACAAAAGTTCAACGGTGAAACATCAATGAAAAACCTTAAAACTAGTCACAATTAATTGCAAGCTAAATATAAGAGTTACCTGGAAGATTTTGAAGAATTTGAACGTTGAATTTGGTACACGAGAAGTTTGCTCCTTTGGCTCCAAATCTTTGCTCTCCAACTCAATTGGTAAAAATGGTGAGTCCAAAATCTCTTTTATAAGTTTTGAAAATGCAAATTTTTTTCAAAATTTTATTTTGTTTGGCCTCATGTGACTTTTAACTTGGGAGCTTGGAATGTCGAGAATGGTTTGTTTTTCAGGACATTTTGGACGTTTTCAACTGTTTCAAGACGGTTCCATGACTGCTGACCCATCATGGCAGGTATCGTTTTCTCACTGGCATATAGGTTAGGGACATCATTTTTCCATTGCATTATGCACACTAGCCTCCATCTATCGATACATCTGCCATAGGGTCGATCCCATCGTGTTATGGTTTGTAAGCCATTTTCACTCGCCGATTTTTAAAATCATGACACGATGGTAGAGCAATCCTTTACATGGGCATCGTAGTTAGCACCTCACTGACGTTTGTTGCCCATGCTGCTCCAATTTTAGTAGGCTCGGGAGTCCTTTGTAGTCCCGCCATGACTTATGCGTTAAAGACTCATTCCTCTTAGCTTCTTCACTTTGTTCTGACCTTATGCCCTAGAGGCTCCTTTGTGTTGAATTGTACTACTGCATTGCATGTTGACCATTTGCACCTTTTGGCCTAGATCCAGCTTCACTTGGACTCGTGTTTAAGCCAACTTTTGACCATGACGACTACAAAATCAACCTTGCATACCTTTGACTTCTACAACTTGACACACCTTGACCCGTGGAAGGAACATACCTTTGAGTGTCACTGACCAATTTTCGCCTCCCTACATTGAGCATAGGAATGTTCCACTCCCAGGAACTCGATCATCTGTTTCATCGACACTCGTTCTTTCTACTATACCATAGCATTCTTTTATTCTTTTTAGAGCTTAACAGAAAGAAAAAATAAAAAAAAAATAAAAAATAAAAAAATAAAAAAATATTCCAAAAAGAGCGAGAACGGGACAATATTTCCATCTATTATTGGCAGCTAGAGTCAGTCGTGTCGCCCTTGAACAAAGCACTCAAAGCAAAGTCTCCTCCGTTTGGGTGGGATTTAGTTTGACTTAGGTACGCCTTAACCTTGTTTTTGAGTCAGTTCTCCCCCGATTGGTTATCTCTTCCAATCATATGGAGGCTTCGTTCGTGCCTCCTACATGACAAACTTATAAAGATTCATCATATGCTGCCATATAGTCACATTGAGTCGTGCTTTTGTTCAAGGGAAGTTAGCCTGAGTCGGCCTCTCTGCGGTGTCTCTTGACTCATTTTTCAGTCGGCCATCCTGGTTTTCAGTGTCATGTCTATCATCATATCAGTTATATTGGTCCTTTACTCATGCCGGTTTGAAAAGGTCTCCATTGACTTCTTGTTGGTGGGTGTTTTCCTTATCGATGACGACATCTTGCTCTGAGGGCAGGCCTAGAGCTGCACCCTGGCCCTATTTTCATTATTGATAGGTTACCTTGTGCTCAGCATCAATCAGTATCATGGGTCTTTGACTGAGTGGTTTCCCTTGTGTTCGACGTCAGCTTACATTATCACACATTGGGATTCTTGCAGTACCTTGGTTTCCATTTGACCCTATTGGTGGATACCTCGCCTCTATGTCGGCTTTCATTATTGGTTGGTTCAGATGGTTTTTGCCATGCGCTAGCTATATCTTGTGTACGCCGGAAACATACTTCGGTTTGGTTACTACATCTCTTTCGTCTGATTCCTTCCACATTATTGGCCTACGGGCTACACTCGTGCTAGATTGATGAAGGATGCCTTAATTCCTTCCTTCTAGCGGATCTTTCCATATCGACTCCGACTCATTGCTCTGGGGCAAAGATCTAGAGTCCATTTGGCAGTACCTTGGGGTTTACAGTCATTAGTAGCAGATCCTTCGCTATCGACAGTGGGAAACCATCATTGTCTCCTGATCGATAGATTCTTACAGGTGTTTGACTCCAGCTCATTTATTCGCACTTGTTGGTTTGTACTGGGTACCTTGACGCTCATTGTCATTATCGGTGAGTAGTCTCGCATTTGTTAACGGTATACATCAATGACCGGTAATCAAATGATTTCTCACATGGTCGACTTCGGATCATTTATTCCCATGGTGTAGAAATGTACCACGGCGGTTGGTGAAGACCTCAGGTTGTATCAGCATTCATTGGTTCACTTGACAGTTTCTCCTGTTGCTTCTAGTTGATACCACTCCACCTTATATGTTGCAGCCAGTCATGGCGACATTCTATATGCTAGCACCTGAGATTGCAGTGTAGTACCATCCTTTTCCATCATGTTCAGTTGGTACCTTTTGGGATCAGTCTTTGATATCAGTGATCCGTTGTATTTCTCAGCATCATTGACAGTTTTATATGTGATATTCAGACATGTACTTGTTCGATCATGATCAGATGATCCATTATGTATTTTCCAGTCATTTATACTTGTATGCTTAGTGGATCCGCGTGTACCTGATATGAAGACATGCTTTTCTTTCTCTGAGCATGGGTATGCCTGCCTCAAACGGTGTTTCTTTCTAATCTCCTTTTGTGGCTTGGCAAGTTGAATTCTAGTGAAGTACTCCTCGGTTTTTAGTAGATTTCCTTTCCATGTACTTGCTTAATATATTTCGGCCATCATGTTCCCCTTCTGACCTCATATATTAGGGGGCATCTGTTATAGCTCCAAATCTCACTATTATGGTTTGTGATGCTGCACTCATCGCCTAGGGCAACCCCTCCTTCCAGAGCTTGTCCCAAATTTAAAAAACAGTGTTTTATTCCCTGTACGCGACATTGCCCTGAGTTAAATGCGTGTATACGTGGGTCCATATATACCCAAACTATGTATATGTATTAAAACACTTAAAAAAATATAAAACTCCTTATTTTCGGGCGAAGATAGCGGGTTTTACCTGCTGATCACCTGTTAGTGCCCGTGGCCCAACTGTTCCCAACCAATTCCTAACTAAAAAACTACTTTGGGATTGGTATAAAAAGACATCAAAGGGAAGGCCTAAGGGAGGAGAGAAGAGAGATAAAGGTTATTATACTGAGATTTTCCCCCTAACTAGGTCTGAAGACCCTTGTGCCTTCTGCACTTCCCCCATTTGTACAGGAAACCCTTGTTTCCTTGTGATTTGATGTTCATCTACTAGTTATGGCATCATGGAGTGAGTCTTGGAATGAGATATGCTAGAGGCTTGAGGCTGGACGGATCCAGAAGGAAGCTTTGCTTGGAGCATGCGAAAGGTTACTCAGGTGATATTACTCCTTTTGTACATTCTATTTGTCTATAATAAAGAAACACGTCTTGGTTCCCGATATGCTTCTTCTTTATGTGTATGATGTTCATGTTTGAATCTCATGTATGAATGGTGGTTTAATGTTTATAAATAACTTCCTTCTTTTATAACATAAAGATGATTTTTATATAAGTCTTTGTCCATATACTACTGCATTCTTTGGAATTGTTTGTTTTGCAGGATAAGGGAGCGAAAGGGACTTGAAGAAGGGTTTGGACCCTTGAGGAACTTCTCGAACGTAGGACCTAAGGTAGGTCCTTCTTACTTTAGAATTTACTTTCGATAGCATAATGGTTGTGTGTATGCGTGTTTCTCTATTTAGACAACTTTCAGTCTGCTAGGGTTTCCACCCAAAAGCCCTAGGGGATCAAATCCCTCAACACTTATAGAGCGTCAAATTTTTCCTGTCCAACAACATTCTTGACAACGTTACCCTATTTTCTTGTTAGAATTGAGTGTTTTATTCCTCATTATGTGCCATATTCTTTCCTGTGCTCTGTGGATTCTCTACCATAACCGTTGTCTTCCATTAGCTGCCACCTCTATCTATCATCTCTGGAAACATTCTGAATCACCGTCAAATGCCTTGAGGTCGTGCTACTGTGTTGAATGCCTTGAGAGAGTGTTGTTGCAAGAGTTTACTGCGTGAAAGGTGTGAAACGTTGTTGTGTTGATGGTGCGTGAGCTCTAAGAGTATGGTGCAGATAATAGGTACATGAGCTTTGCGTGAAGTATTATCTCTGTTGAAGAACCCTCTGTTGAAACCAGATGTGGGTTGTTGAAAGGTATTGTCTTCATTGCAACAGAAGAACATTCACTGTAATGCATCTTTTGACTATACTACTTATATTCTTGCCTCTATAATGCTGCTGCCAATCGACGATTTCCTGTCCAAAAAACTATAACAGTAATATAGGAGAGCTTCTGGTGAGGATTGAACTCACGACCTTTCACATACAAAGCGAACGCTCTACCTCTACCAGAACTATCATCCACCGAACCTTACGTGGCCCCAAGAGCCATCGTGAAGGTATCAAAGCACCGTAGTTCATAAGCTATGTAGGAGCTACGCTAAACTAAACTAATATTGTCTCCATTTTAGTGTGCTCCTAGCTAATACGGCACCTGCATAAAAGGTATACTCAGTCTAGGCACTCGAAAGCTGAGTTCTTCTAACAACTTCAATGGCTCGTTATCATATTCTAATTGAGGTTGTCATTTAACATTTTAAATGCTAACTGTTGGATTTGAGAATAGGGGCCTCATTTCCGCACCTCGACTAAGGGCAGGGATTGTTGTAACTTTTAATGGCATTTCTCATCTTATACTAAAGGAAAAGCAATCGAGAGCTTTTAATATCATTGCCACAAGACGATTTTGTTTTCTAGTATGTATGTTGAGTAGTGAGTCATGTGTCTTTAGTTGGTAGTCATATCAGTGGTTGGTAATTAGTTTGGTGTTAGAGGACAGGGTCTTTATTATCAAATGGAGGATTAATTTATGTGGGTCAAGTTCAAAAGATCTTAGTGGTCCGTGGACCTTACAAAGAGAAAATTCATTTTCATATTAAGGATGGAGCCGAACCGAAGTTTCAGTTGAAGCTGGTGCAATTTTAAAGGAAGTTGCAGTCATTTGTTTGTGTGCATAAAGATTTCTTCACTAAGTTATCAATCACTACGTTGACAAGATGAGACTGTATTTTGAGCAAACGACTTGGATACAATGAGTTGTGAGTGTTCTATCGTGCGATGGTGAATTCTACATGACATTAAAGACTCTGTAGGTTGGCATGTGTGCTTGTGCAAATGGTGTTTTTTCAAATCAATAGTTTTGTTTAGATGTTTCAAAGGCTTGTCAATACCCTCATAATGCCCAAGGATACTCCAGAACTCAGGGAGCGATTTTGTAACACGCTGCATAACTAGACTCTGCCATTGCCTCAAATTCATTAGATGGAAATTGGGAATAGAGGAGAGCAGAGACTAAGAGGAAATGAAGGACAGTTATAAAGTAGAGAGAATTTTCCACCATCATTTTAGAACTTGGAAACTAAGTTAAGAGAGACAAGAGAGGTGATAAACCATTACCATAATCAAATAGAACAGCTTGAAGAGGAATTTCGTGCCATGGAACAGAAAGTTAGTGATCTGAAACAGCAGGTCGAATTGAATTGTTCACACGTAATTAAAGAATCCGAGATGTCAAAATCTCTAGACCAAAGGTTACTAAGTTTATAATTGATATCATTCCTAGAATGGGATTTTCCAAAGAACCTAACATGCATTTGTATCAAGCATGCATATCTTTGGGACAATCAAAAGGAGACTAGAGACTTATATCATGTGAGTCTTTGCTATGGTGTAGACGCATTCCTCGCGGTTTTAGCATCTACAAGGACTAAATTCCGTTAGTCTGGAATATTTAGTGTCTAGTGGGTGAAGTATAGACAGACTCAAATTATCTTCAAATGGAAAGCTGAGGATATTTAGTGGTCAAGATCCTCATTGTCCTCATGCTAGAGCACATACAAGTTTCTTATTTTCCCTATATACATAGGCCTTTTATCAGTATATAGGTCTGTGTCAGTATATTCAAATCTGCCATATATCTCCTCATTTTCTCTCACAGTGATCTTTATAATCTTTGAATTATATATGAACAACGCATTGTTGGTTTGAAAAAAAAAAGATGTCATTATTCTAAATTTTTCTTGGCACTCTTGAACCGGAGAAAATGGGGAAAGCTTATGAAGTATTAGAGTTTTTGAAAAATCTGATACAATCTACTACTAATGACACAGTAAAAATCAAAAAATCCTCTCTAGCTGACATTAGAATCTGTCTACAAAATGCACAAGAGAAAATTGATTTTTTTCAGCTCAAAACTCAGCTACAACAAGAAGAATTAAAACAAAGGAGTGATTCTGAACATGTTTATGTTTAGAACATTGAGACTGCAACCCATCAGAAGCAAGTCAATAATGTTATAGTTGGTTCAGATCCAGTACCCAATAAAGCAGCATCTGTACATGCAGATGCAAAAACTCGATCTGCACTTCCCAATCCCATCATCAGACCTTGGGAATAGCTTGTCCACAACAAGCACAGAACTGGTCTTGGATATGACAAGGACTTTTCCTTTCATATTCCAGACTACTCAAAGCCAATTCAATTTCAAACTTCTAGATTTATTGAGTATGATTCATCTTCACCTGTTCTTCATGACAGTTCACCTCCGTTGTTCCAGATTCTGCCCCTCATCCACAACAACAACAACAAATTATGAAATGCCAACACTGTGACCGAGTTGGCCATCTGAAATATCACTATTTTGATCTTCATCCATGTAAGAACTATCATAAAACCACCCATTCTTCACACAGATGCTTCAGAAACAAATGTCCTACAAGAACAAAGATTCATCTTGGATGGATCGCTTCTTGGCAATGGGCATCAACAGCCAAGAAGATATTCCAAACACATATCAGAACTTGTTCCAAAGTATTGAATAGTCTTGCAGTTGAGTTTTCTCCATCATCTCACCTTGTATCTAATAGTGGGCAAATGATGGTCATCTACAAGCTTCAAAGCCACATCAAGTGAACCTGAGCCACAACCTACCATACCAGATTCAAATTTGTAGCCAGAAACAAAGATGCCCCTGAGCATGCCTTCATTTGGTAATCCGAAACACTTCCTCTAGCAAAAGACTTCAGCTTCTTGCCAGTTTCGGAAGAATTCTAGGAACAAAATTGAGAACACTTCCTCTAGTAGAAGACTTCATCTTCGTGTCAGTTTTGGAAGAGTTCCAGGAATTGCATTAAGCATTCCAGAGTTGTTGGTCATCCTTAAACCATCATAGGTTGAGACTTCCCTTTTTAGGTTGAAGTTCTCCCTTTTATGCGGGGTGAGACCTCTCTTTCATGGTTGAAGGTTTCCCTCTTCAAAACAATAGGAGCACTTCCTCTAGCAGAAGACTTCAGCTTCTTGCCAGTTTTGGAAGGGTTCTAGAAACTGCACTAAGCGTTCCAGTGTTGGTGGTCATCCTTAAACCACCGCCCTTTATACCAACATTTCAGAGAGCACATTCAGCCTAGCGCTGCCATGCATTTTTGCACATTTTGCATTACAGCTCTCTTCTTAGACTCATACATAACCCTTCGGATTAAGGGGGGGAATGTTGGACACCTAATCCTCAATAGTTTAGTGTGGAAGCTGAATAGACAAAAGGAGTCCAAGAGACCTTGGGATGTGGAACTCAACGGTCACAATATGTACTATAAATGTATATCACTTGTTAATAAAAATTGTACTCTCATGTTTTATCCTTCAAATTATCTTGCTGCCATGTGTGTGTTTAACAAGGTCAATACCATTGTAAAGACCCCTGGTATTTAGAATACCATAGTGCAAAAATTGTATGTGACTTTGCTTTACCAAACCTGAGTGTATACGTGACCTAGCCTTGACGAACCCACATATAGATCTTTGAAAATTCACCTTTATGAAACTTTTGATTCTGATCTCTAAACCTATGTCCCATTATTTTGTTATTTTGTTCCATCACTCTATCACCTGTGAATTGACCCAGGGATTCATCTAGTTACCATATACTTGTTTTTTTGCAAGTGACAACACATGCATCATAATGCCAATGGTACATTTATAATTTGATTTCTATGAATTAAATTTTTGCAAAAGTTTGAAATTAAAATCAATTTTTTTTGCATAAATTACAAGACGTTGTTACTTTCCGTAATAGCTCTGTGGTTTTCATATATGTAGGACATCTAGGAAACAATTGGAAGTTTTTGGTCAATTATAATTGTACAATGATAATCAAAATCCTATTTTTCTCTCAAAAAGGTTCATGGAGGTGCCTTGTCAACACTGGTAAAACTAGGCCACTGATGCAAAAAATCTGTTGTTTTCAACACTAAATTAGGGTAGTTTTGGATTTTGATGGATTTCTCCCAAATTCTAGTGATAAGAAGGATGAATTGGACCTCTTAGTGTTCATCTAGAATTTTAGTAAATACATTTGAGAATTTTATGTTATTTTCTTATAGAAACACTTATAAATATGTGTGATATAAGGTAGAAAGATATATTATATCATGTTATGTTTGATGAACTATATCTACTCGGTTGAAATAAATTAATCTAGAGTTTCTCATGTATTCATTGTGCTTAATGGATGATGCTTAGCCTATTTTTCAAGTTTTTTTAAATCATTTTCAGCTTAAGTGTGCAAGAAAAGCATGGAAGGCCTCCATTCCCAAGCCCATGCACTTGTTTCTAATTGTACGATATGATATTCTAGTTTGCTTCAATTTCATCGTGTTAATTTGTTATGCATTTTAGTATTATTTGACAATATTGGTTGTTGTTATGCTTGAAAAGAAGTGTTATGAAGTTGCCTCATGTAAAGGAGATTGATATTTCTCTCATTCTCAATAGTTAGAATTCTCAAAAATTGCCCATTTTGGTCAGATTGCTTATGTGTGATTGGATTGTTCAAATTCAGTTAGTTAATTAATTGATTGATAGTAATTGATAGTCTAAAAGTGTTGATTCCATTAATGGAAGATTTCGTAGTCCATCTCCAGTAAGGGAGATTGAAGTTTGCTTGGTAACAATGCTTAATATCTCAGCGAGTTAAAGTGTTAATTTTTTATAATTAGTCTCTAAACCATAGATTTTAGTGTGTTTCTAAGTTCATGAATTTTAGATTGATAATAAAATTGATGATCTAATTTACACCCTTAAATTGGACTGACAATTGTTGTTTTATATATGTTGTACATGTTGTATATATGGTGTTATGTGTATGTTACATATCTGGTACTATGTACATATAGTGTTGTGTACATGTTGGATATGTGATGTTCTTTATATATGGTGATGAGGGTGTGTTGGATATGTGGTGCTAGGAACACATGGTGTTGTGTACATGTTGTATACGCAATGCTATGTACAAATGGCATTGTGCACATATTGTATATGCGGTGTTGTGTACATGAGGTGTGGTGTATACGTTGTATATATGACATTTTGTATATACAGTATGAGTACATGTTGTACATGCGGTGTTGTGTACATATTATTTTATGTACATGTTCTACATGAGGTGTTTTATGTATGCAATTTTGTGGAAATGTTGTACATGTGGTGTTGTGTGCGCATGGTTCTGTGTACACACTGTGTAGGTGGTGTTGTGTACATGTTGTGTAGGTGGTTTTGTGTACATGTGATGTTGTGTACGCATTGTGCAAGTGGTGTTGTGTACACAATGTGCAGATAGTGTCATGTACATGTGGTGTTGTGTACACATTGTGCATGTGGTAAAGTGTACATGTTGTAAAAGTGGCAGTGTTGCAGATGTGGTATTGTGTGCATGGCATACATGATGTATGGTGTACGCATGGTATTTTTTACATGTCATACATCTCGATTTTTGTACATGGGGTACTGTATTATGTGAATCGTGTACTCATAGTATTGTGATATATGTATTCGTTATGTTGTAATATGTGTACGTATATGTTTTATGTTGTACACTACGTGTAGGCATATGTGTTGTGTTCTACACTGAGTGTAGGTGTATGTGTTGTGTTTTACACCGGGTGTAGGTGTATGTGTTGTGTTGTATGTCGGGTGTAAGTGCATGTATTGTGTGGTGTTGTATGTCATGTGTGGGTGTATGCATGTGATGTATATTGTGTGTATGTTTACATGATTGAAGGAAATATAACTACTGGGCACTTGTCAAATGTGGTAACTGAACTAGTGTGTGTACGAAAAGGACAAGGATACAGGAAAAATAAAAGGACCGATTGAAGGATAAGTATCAAGATTTATTTTAATTTTTATTATGCATGTAATATGTGATTTTGATTCGTGATTATTACATGTGATCTATGATTTGTGATGATTACATGTGATCTATAACTTTTATTATGATGGTTTCATTTTGAGATAACCATATGTTATATGTTTATACATGATGATTTGATCAAGCAACTAGTTTGACATGTTGTGACATGAAGTAAACAAATTTGACATGTACCTTACTCACGGGCCAACAATGAGGTATGATTTGAGTTTATTTCAATTCATTTTGAAACTAATGGAAGTTATGTGCTTGGTGTAGGAAATCATGAGAAATTCCCAGTTTGCGCGGTTGAAACTGAATGCAAGAATTATCAACAACAGCAAAAGGAATTGGAACAAGCAGTAATATGTTGGTAAAGAAATTTATGAGAAGTGCCATTATGGGGCCCTGGTTCCTAAGAGTTTCCATTCATTTCCATGAGCATATTATATCCAATATGATGGTTTTCAGGTGGGGATATACCTTGGTTTTCAGACCTTCTCATGCTAGGAAACTTTGCCAAGTGATGGATCGCTTGGGAAAAGGTTGGAACTTAGAAGGTGAGTGACTACACGGAAGGGGGTGATTGGATTTCTTGAGGGGTTGTTTAGTAGAGAAGGGAGGTTTAGCAATGTATTTGTTTTGGTCATTAACATTTCCAGATGGAATTAGATGTACATTGGGTGCGTTCTAGGGAAAAATGGGTCGCTAAATCGTCACTAAGGGAACATGCAGCACAAGGATTCTAGCACGATATATTGGCTAAAAGTTGACTTTAGCAGTGGATTCTAGACTTCCTGGGAAGGAGGTGAATCTTGGTACTACCTTGAGGGTGAAAGTGTGAGCCTCTGGATTCCCTTGTTTGTGATGTAATCATCGTATCTTTTCATTTGCTGGTTGAGAAAATGTGCATTGTGTATATGTGTATATTATTGTAAATACTGTATCGAGATGGATTTATCAAGCTCCATAAACAATATGGTTGTTTTTTGCTTTAATAAAATCTGTATAAGTGTATGTGTTTGTTATTGTAAATATTGTAATGAGCTATGTTATAAAGCTCTAGTACACTGTATGCTTGTCATGTTTTCAGCAGTGGCCATTGTAAATACCGCAATGAGGTAAGTTGTAAAGCTCCATGGGTAGTATGTTTCGATTTTTAGTGTCCTTGGTTGTTGTAGGTGTCATAGAACACTGAGGATGGTGTTCCCCTAAGGGGAATGGGTCTATAATAGCCCCAACTTAAAATTTGGTGTGATAAAGTTAATAAAGGAAAAATAAGACCAATGTCATGGGACATGTATCCCAAGTTGAATGTTGGGAAGAACATCCTAGTGGGTGTTCATCTGGTGTGTTATGTATAATGGAAATTGACAAAGGCAATGGAAAATGATCTAGGTTCGGGTGTGACAAAGGACCCTTCCAAGACCTTTTACTTTCGTGATGTGTTAAATTGCATTTTTAAAAGAACATTAATGAATACAACTGGATGTTGTAAAGAAGAGGAACAAGGTAATCATCAGCGACATAAAAACATAAGATGTTGATAACAAAGTTCATCGAGGACGGACTACATTTCCAAGCCCCTGTGTCAAGATGTTGTAGGCTACTGCATTAAGTGTTGTCAATAGTGATGATGTACACAAGAGATGATGTCGTGATCATACAAGGAAAATGTCCTTGTTGGGTCTTGAAATTGTCATTCACTTCCATTACACTTTCACTATCATGTCCATTATATCACCTCCATTTCACCTTCATTTCACTACCATGTTACTACATTCATCTCACTTTAATCATTATTGGGTCACATTTATGTTTTTCCAAACTTTATTAATTCGTAGCATTTTTAAGTGAATTTCTGATTAAAAAATAGAAAACAATGTGCATATGCTTATACCTAACAAGTGGGATGAGATTGTTGACATGTGTAGGTCAAAAAGAATCTTCTAGAAGGCCTTTATGTGGCATCCTAAAGCCAAATTTGAATCTAAGTGGATAAGATCATGGGGATCATGAGGATATGTCTCACATTCCCTATTTGTATTGAAACTCTAAGAAGACATGTGCCTTATCATTTCCTATTTTGATTATAACTCTAGAGGTATAAGGAGAGATTCATGGACTCTCAATAATGATATGACTTCTCGTCTTTTTTTATAAATAGGAGATCCCTCTCCTTCATTTGGAAGGTTTTGTTAACATTGTTAGCTCAACTTGTTTTACTTTTTGATTTTGAAGAATTTGAATAAATATTTGAGGTTCCCAACATGGAAGGAGATGTGAAGTAGGAGATGTCATGGAGCATATTAGAATGTAAGGTAGAATAGATTTTATTTTGTAGTTTTTATTTGATTTCATTCAAGTATGTCATTTTATTGTTTTCAAGTTTAATAGTTTAGATTTTCCATTCATGCAAGTGCCTCCAACCGGTTGATTGTAGATTTATCTAATTGTGTAATCTATGCTTGACAAAATAGTCCAAGAAAGTAGTCCTCCTATTTTCCAATTGGTGCTTGGAGAATTAGAGCACACAATAGATTTGATGTTAGTTTAATAACTCATGTTGTAAGTGAATATTTCTTAAATCCCTTTCAGTTGATGGTTCATCTTAAAACTAAGTGGTGAAGTATTTCATTTATGAATGAGTCTTTCTTTGCATTTTTTATGTTTACTTTTTCTTAGAACAATGAAGTATTGGATCCCTCCAAATGCTATCACAAGGAGGTAGTTCTTCCAAAATTGTGTAGCAGAGTGATAAAACACTTCATTTAGCTGTTATAGTAGATTAGTTGCAATTTCACTTTCAGTCTTAGTCTTTCATTTAATTTTGTTGCAAATTCATTTTCAATTTTAGAACAATGAAGTATTGAATCCCTCCAAATGTTATCACAAGGAAGTAGTTCTTCCAAAAAAAAATCGCAGAGTGACAAAAAAATTCATTTAGTTACATGTTTTTTATATGCTTTCCATTTCAAATAGCAATATCATTTTTGCTTTCATTTCATAGAAATTTTTCCAGCTTAGATTAATCTAACTATTCAAAGTTTTGATTTGTTTTTATCTAATGTTCATTTCCTTTTCTCCCTTCTTTAGAAATTAGATTTTAGGTCATTAGATTTAGTTGTCCATTAAAATTTAGAGATTTCATTTAGAAGCATAACTTTTCTTTCTTAGATTAATTCCTTAAGCATGAGAAACAAAACCCCTTAAAACAACATAAACTATAAAACAACGAAGTAAGAGAAAGGTTAACTAAGCACATATAGTGCACTACACTTCATCAGTTTATGATACCTGGACTGATAATTTATGAGAGCAATTTAGGACACTAGATTGACTAGACATTTTGGTTTCATTGTCAGGGAAGTGTAATCAGGAGACCTTATTTCTTACATCTAAAAAAAAAATTAATAATTTCTCAAGTATGCTCTCCTAATACACTTTGTGTGCTTTGGAGGATCAGAAAATTAATTGTATGTTAAAAAAAAACACACACACACACAATAATAAATTCAACTGCTTTGATAGGTTTAGCTGGCTAGACTGACTGGTTATGGTTTGTGGTGACCATCAAAACATTGTGTCATTTTTAATCAGATTTTTCAAATTAGCTATCGAACGTAGCCCTATTCTGTAGCTAACTGTGTGTTCCATAGCTACTTCCATGGTTTAGTAGGTTATATGCATCAAACAAGGAAACCAACCACATGGCATCTCTAAAATTGTCTCAACATGGATTTTATAGTAGTCACCCAACCCAGATTGATTAAAAAAACTAGCCTAAGACCACACTCAAAATCCTGTTTTCAGGTTCTAGTACATTCACCTTGAAGCCTTAGATTGCTTTGATAGGTTTAGCTGGCTAGACTGACTGGTTATGGTTTGTGGTGACCATCAAAACATTGTGTCATTTTTAATAAGATTTTTCAAATTAGCTATTGAACGTAGCCCTATTCTGCAGCTAACTGTTTGTTCCATAGCTACTTCCATGGTTTAGTAGGTTATAGGCATCAAACAAGGAAACCAACCACATGGCATCTCTAAAATTGTCTCAACATGGATTTTATAGTAGTCACCCAACCTAGATTGATTAAAAAAACTAGCCTAAGACCACACTCAAAATCCTGTTTTCAGGTTCTAGTACATTCACCTTGAAGCCTTAGATTGCCTGAAATTGAGAACCATTAATCATTTTTATAAAAAATCACAATTTCAGAAAAAAAAAAAAAAAAGAAACAACCAATGGCTATCTCCAATCCCAGTTTACTCTGCGGCCTCAATAGAAAACCTGCATTACTGTTTGAGCTTTAGCCTTGAAACAAACCTACAAGAACAGTTAAAAAAAAAAAAAAATTCAAATGTGCAAATTATAGAATTCAACAGATCGAATTGCATGGACTTTTGTGTTGAAATAAAAACTCTTGTGTGGTTTCAAAATAATGTATGTGTTTTTACAGTTGCGGCATCCAGTTCATGTGGCAGAAATTTTGAAACCAATGTGCTTGTTGTTTTCTCGCCTTACACTTTCTAGGTTATGTAAAAAAACTAGTTTTCACTTATTGATTTCTACAAGAATTCCCCAAGATGGTTAGGAACTAGTGATGTAGCAAACCAAAAATTTCGTGATCTAATCAATCATATGTGTTAACACTCAGATTTGATCCATGCACCTGGTAATTGTGATCTAGCAGTGCCCCTGCTAATCCATACACCATTTCCAGAAAACACAAGTGTTCAGATCACCGATAGCCTTACTTGTAGAGGCTATATCACCGAGAACACACCATTGGCTGATTCATCTGCTAGTGTTATTGTCTATGTTATGATTGCATCTAGAGAAAATTCGAAACTGATTTAATTTTTTTTACAGAAGACGTAATTGACAGAAAACGAAGAATGAAAAAATGTCAAATTTTAAACACAAATTCTGGCCAAATAAAAATGAATTCAGAAAAACAAAAACATGGGTTTTTTTTGGAACGGGGTTAGTTAGATAAACCAGAAACATTTTTGAGAATTTGGTAATGGTTGGGGAGAATTTTTTGGTTCTTTCAAGTCCCATTTGGCATGCAAAGTGAGGAAAAAATGAATTTCATTAAATGAACAGATCATTGTTTGAACACGACACGTTCCAGGAAGAAAAATTCAATTTAAAGACTAATCATGTTGTGGCATTCAATCCATATGGCGCATCTAAGAATCCAATTCGATTCAGACTTATTACACCACACCTTCCATCTTCAATGCCAAACGGTCTAATGATGCAATCTCTGTTTTCGACTCGTGCTTAATCGAGCTTCTCCCACACACCTGTCAAACACCTTTTAGTGCATGCAAAAGAGCACCAGCTACTAGAGAATCAAACGTTCCAGCTGAATCAAAATGTATAACATCAGTTTCCAATTGACAATATTCTATGCAGGGCAAGCTCATGTTTTGAATGATATCCATCTTTCTAAGGTAGATGCCATACTAGCTTTAGCTTGATCAGATGGGCAGTCTTGGACTTTCTTCCTGTACTTGGATGCATAAAATTTAGTTTCCAATAATTTAAATCAAAAAGCTGAATTCTTGGCTATATTTTAGCTATGGAACGCAGTCACATTCTGCAGCTAATCGGCTGTTTCGCAGCTACTTTCACGCTTTCGCAGGTTCCAGGTGTCAAGAGGGAAAAATGACTACATGTGTAGCTTGGAAAACATTAGGGCAGGACTTTTGGTACTCTTGTGCAAATTTTGAAAACTGCTTTGTCCTCAAAGATTTCATAGAATATTCATTTGTTGTGTGTCTGACCTATAGTTCCTTACATTATCATAGTTTTTCTTCCAGTATTGATAGATTTGGTTCATTGTCTCAAAATGAAGAAGCCATCATTGTTTTCAGTTGGGTACATGAACTTATTTTCACGTAGAAACAAGGCCTTCGAGTTGATGCATATTATAGTGACAACACAATCATAGATTTATGTGCTTTAGAACAGAGGTGTGTGTTATCACTATGTTGCCGCATGTTCTTCTCGACTTCAGGGAGAAAAATGAAAAAAAAAATCGAAGGAATAACATCCAGAGGAGCAGCAAGCCGAAGGAACAACATCCGAAGGAACAATAGGCTGAATGAACAACAGTTCGAAGGAACAACATCTGAAGGAAAAACAAGCTGAAGCAATAGCAACTGAAGGAACAACAGGCCAAAGGAACAACAAGCAAAATGAGCAAAAGCAAAAGGAACAACAAAAAGAAAAACATCAGGAAAAGGTCACAAAATTTGCTCTTCCAAAGATAAAATGTAAGACACAAAACAAGAATAGCCAAAGAACTCACAGAACTTTTGAATTTAAGCGTAGGAGAAGGGACTACCATTAGCTCATTCTCATTGCTCAGTTTTTAAGATCTACTGTCGATTGTAATAGGAGCTTGCTCCACTTTTTGCAATAAATATATTAACCATTCTTTTTATAAAAAAAATAAAAATAAATAAATGAATCAATGAAATAAGTAGATTATTTTCTCACTTTTCCAGAAGTTATTGATTAATTTTGGATTGATGATGAAAAATGAATAGCTAACTTTCTATTCAATATTTTTATCTATAGAAACTGTGCATGTTCTGCAACTAGAAAGCCATTCCGCAGCTAAACATCAATTCTGCAGCTAAAAAGCCTCATTGTTCAAATCAGTCTAACTTTCTCATACAAAATCGGATTTCTATGATTCAAGTGTCATTGGAAAGATATCGATGAGATCTACACAATGATAAATCCATATTTAAATTTTTAAATA
This sequence comes from Pinus taeda, assembly GCA_000404065.3. NCBI lineage: Eukaryota > Viridiplantae > Streptophyta > Pinopsida > Pinales > Pinaceae > Pinus > Pinus taeda. Next base: position 21,181 of record APFE031164556.1, read on the forward strand.
GTCAAGAATGAAGAAATTTCTCAAAAGGTATAACAGTTAACTTGAGGCACTAATTCTGAAGCAGGTATAAATTCCTTTTGTTTTCCTTCGTGAACTTGTTTCATTAATACGAATTCTTAGTTTTATGTGTAAATATCATAACTAGATAAATTGATCACCTCCCTCTGTTGATAGTCTTACATTCCATTGCAGAAGAAGTATTAGCTTTTTTGCAGGTTCCAGGAGGAAGGACAAATGACTACAAGTGAATAGTGTCTCTCTTAGAGACCAATTTGTTTCATAAGAGGTTGATCAGCAACAAAGAAGAAACATCAACGCATGAGCACTTGCTAATGAAAAATCAAATCCAAGCACATGAAAAACTTTCAGATACTATTGTCTCCATTACATCCATACTTCATAATAAACCATTCACCTCATGTCCCTTCATATTTTCCATTTACATTCACATATACTTTCCATTACTTTCTGTCCACTCCTAACCCACAAATAAAAGCAAGAGGCTCAGTTACATGCTTATTACCCTTTTCCATTACTACTTTCCATTGTCATCTTCCATTTTCATTTTCTACTTCATATCATTTTCATTTTGCAAACAAACCCTACTTCAATGCCAATTAATGAGTCCAAAGTCCTTTGAGTCTAAATTCCTTGCAAAAACACCTTGAGGCTTGCATGCCTTAATGGCAAGTCCTCATGCTGACAAACAATGGGAATACATTAATGTCCCTTGTTCATCAGATCTTCTAGGTGACTCAACATCAGAAAATTTATTCGTACCTAGCAAGATGTGTTCGGGCATCTTGACTCTCATTGTCATCAATGGTGAGAGTTCTCGTGTTGACTAGTGGCATCCATTAATGGCCACTAATTCAAAAATTTCTTGCTATGTTCGACATCAGAAAATCTATTCACATAGTAGGAATTGTGCCAATGAGTTTTGAAGACATGAAGACTATTATTTTCAGCATTTTGGAGTAGATATAAAACAAGTCAGCACTATTTAGTAGCAAATTCAACAAGTTTTAGTAGAAGCAATAAAAATTCATCTTGTTATCCATGACTCCTTTTGTCCGGCCACTTGAAGAAGACTATGATTAGAATTTTCTAGCCACCACACATACAACTCATCCATTTCAAAGGGGTAAGTTAAGGTACCTCATTTTCTATGTTTTTACCATAGAATCCCATAAAAAGCTAGAATGATAATTGTTGGAAAAACATTTCTCTTCCTCATTTCATAAAATTGCCAATACCATCAATGGGGGGGGGAATATATTCATATTCATATCTTGCCATGTTCATATCATATTCAAAATCCCACATACTTCCAAAATATATTAACTATTACATTATTATTATGAGCATACAATTGCTTTTCAAAAGTGCTTAAAGGATAATTGGAAACAAACACAATCATGGTTGTCACACAAGAACCAACCATCACGCAATCCAATAAAGATATAATTTGCAACAATAATCAAATTATCGTTATGCAAAGTTCAAAGATCAAAATTGAATGGAACAACAAAATATGGTTGTAACACAAGAACTAACCATGTTGTAATTCAAGTAAAATACTTTGTAGAAGTATGAATTTATCAAATGATATCATGCAAAGTTAATCCAAAGCTCAAGGATCAAAATAATTAATGTAATATATATCGCATGAGGACATGCAATAGCTTCAGTTGGGGGGTATGTTGGGTCTTGAAATTGTCATTCACTTACATTACACTTTCACTATCATGTCCATTATATCACCTCCATTTCACCTTCATTTCACTACCATGTCACTACATTCATCTCACTTTCATCATTATTGGGTCACATTTATGTTTTTCCAAAGTATATAAATTATTATCATTTTTAAGTGAATTTGTGGTTACAAATTATAAAATAATGTGCATATTCTTATACCTAACAAGGGGGATGATATTGTTGACATGTGTAGGTCAAAAGGAAGCTTCTAGAAGACCTTTATGTGGCATCCAAAGGCCAAATTCGAATTTGAGTGGAGAAGATCATGGGATCATGAGGATATGTCTCACATTTCCTATTTGTATTCAAACTCTAAGAAGACATGTGTCTTATCATTTCCTATTTTGATTATAACCCTAGAGGTATAGGGAGAGATTCATGGACTCTCATTAATGATATGAATTCTCATCTTTTTGTATAAATAGGAGATCTCTCTCCTTCATTTGCAAGCTTTTGTTAAGTTTTTTAGCTCAACTTGTTGTACTTTGTAATTTCGAAGAATTTGAATAAATATTTGAGGCTCCCAACATGGAAGGAGATGTGAAGTAGGAGATGTCATGGAGCATATTAGAATGTAAGGTAGAATAGATTTTATTTTGTAGTTTTGCTTTGATTTCATTCAAGTATGTCATTTTATTGTTTTCAAGTTTAATAGATTAGATTTTCCGTTCATGAAAGTTTAATTCATGCAAGTGTGTTAAACTGGTTGATTGTAGAATTATCTAACTGTGTAATCTATGCTTGAAAAAATAGTCCAAGAAAGTAGTCCTTCTATTTACCAATTGGTGTTTGGAGCATTAGAGCACACAGTAGATTTGATGTTAGTTTAATAACTCATGTTGTAAGTGAATATTTCCGAAAGCCCTTTCAGTTGATGGTTTATCTTAAAAATAAGTGGTGAAGTATATCATTTATGAATGAGTCTTTCTCTGCATTTTTATGTTTACATTTTCTGAGAATAGTGAAGTATTGGAACCCTCCAAATGCTATCACAAGGAGGTAGTTCTCCAAAAATTGTGTAGCAGAGTGATAAAAAACTTCATTTAGATGTTATAGTATATTAGTTGCAATTTCACTTTCAGTCTCAGTCTTCCATTTAAGTTTGTTGCAAATTCATTTTCAGTTTTAGAACAATGAAGTATTGAATCCCTCCAAATGCTATCACAAGGAGGTAGTTCTCCCAAAATTATGTAGCAAAGTGACAAAATCTTCATTTAGTTACATGTTTTGTATTTGCTTTCCATTTCAAATTGCATTATCATATTTCTTTCATTTCATAGACATTTTGTCGGCTTAGATTAATCTAACTATTCAAAGATTTGATTTGTTTTTATCTAATGTTCGTTTCCTTTTCTCCCTTCTTTAGAAATTAGCTTTTAAATCATTAGATTTGGTTGTCCATTAGCATTTAGAGATTTCATTTAGAAGCATAACTTTTCTTTCTTAGATTAATTTCCTCTAAGAGATGTTCTGCTACAGGTACTCCCAGTCAAAAAGACTCCTATCAGTATGACACAAACTCATGCATGATGAGAATCTCACCAACATGGCATAAAAGGGATCTCAATGCAAACATACATGATGACAACCTGAGTAACCCATTAACATACAACAAAGGGATCTCAAAACATAACATGACAAATCGAGACAACAAGTACATCACATAAACGATTCCGCATCACATCAAGCATGAACTATGAAAACAAGTAATGAACAAGATCCATCATCAAACATCAAACAGGGATTTGTGCAACACAATGCATAGAAAAATAAGTACATGAACACATAGCATATACCTCAAAACCAAGGGTCATTTGAATAAGCAAATGTCAAACTCTTGAAGTTGCTCGAATCATCGAGCTCACAGCATCAATCACATGGAAATGACTGCTCGCACATGAATGCTGACACTTGCATTCTACTTAGAAAAGTGGCTAGAAAATGAAATGAGCGAATGAAAAATCTGAACACATCGTCAGATTTATGGCATCGAATTGTGCAAAATCGACTGTCCAATTTTTGAATTATGAGAAATTGAGAATCTAGGGCTCAAGGAATCTTTTAGATTCCCCCTAGATTCCTCAAAGATTCTACTCCATTGGCGGACTAGAAATCTGCAACTCAAAAGGTGAATTTGACCTCGCCATTGTGATCGCTGTGGAAAACCATAAAAAATGACTGTAAACTTGACTATATTCCGACATGGAGAATAATTACCTCCTCGGGAAAATTTCATGGATCATGGTTCTGGTCCCTATTTCTGCAGCAGTCATGGCTCCACCCTCATATTGAAAATGGCCGAAAATGTAGAAATTTTATGGAGAAATGGACAATGCCATTGCGTTCGTGGCATCAAGAAGTGCTGACGCCATATAAAATTTGTCAAATTCTAACAAAGTGAAATTTCGCCCCTCCTACAAAATTTTGCCTCGAACTACGTGCATTGCCTCCTCACTGAGCGCACTGATGAATTGAGTTTAAATAAAAATTGGGTGATGGATTGCCTAATAAATCTGTTAGTGGAGTCGGTTTGAGATCTGTTTAATAGGGAGCAGGTCGGGAGGTCAAACTTCGCCGCCTCCTTTTTTGATACAAGAAATCTCTTTATCTTTAGCGAACCACTTTTTTTTATATTATGGTTGGGTAGGGCCCGGCCATCATACCCACCTGAAATAGTCATTAATGGTTAACTTGGTGTGATTTGGGTTGGGTCCACGCCCCAAGGGCCAGCCCACCCATGTATGTTTTTCGTTGTTTGAGCCTCGTTCCGTGGGGTGGTTATGGTGGCTTTGTGCGAGTAGTTTTGTGGTGTGAGGTGAGGGACCCATGGGAGCGGCCGGGGTTGTGGCTCACCCTTCCACCAATTATTTTATTTTAATTTTTTTATGTGGATTCCGTTGGGAGTTGAGGTGGTGGGGTTGGTGACCTGCCACCCATTTTATACTTTTTTTTGTTATATAAAACAAAATTTGCATTTTTGAAAATTCGTTTTTAAGCCATAGGAGTCTTTTTAATGGGGCCACAAATTTGCCCAGAATCTGGCCCAGGTTGGCCAGAATCTGGTGGACAGGTTCTATCTAAATTGTGGCCTCCTTAAGCATGCCTAGTTAACAAAAGGTCAACCCAACTTTGACTACTTCTATTTATTTCATCCAGACTCGGATTGATGAACTGTTCACACCACCACAATCACGATGACGAGATGTTTAACATGAACCTAGTTCGAGCATAATCTAAACACTTTGAATTTTTCAGCTTTCCTGAGTCTTCTTTGTCCTGTGTGTGTCTCCGGAGCCACCTGGATCAATCCTCGCCACTGAGGAGATTTTGGTCATCCAAAAGCATGAAAAACAATCTACAACTCTTCTGTACCTTGTCTGCATCGCAAGCGTCCTGAAAGGTCTTGCATCCATCTCCTTCACCTTTTTTATTTGGAGCCTTAAGTGATGAGCCGACACTTGTAACCTCTATAGTACATTGTTTCACAAATTACATGTTGCCTTTCCTAAACAACTAACGAAACAAGCATCCCACACATGCCACGAGTTTATAACACATACTTGGTGGTAAAGTTTACAACGAGATGGAAGCAACAGTCTAACTACTAGAATAAGACTAACATATCATTATTGCTTCAATAAGTCATGGAAAATACATCATCACTACAACATATGATTTACAAAGATAAGTCCAAACACTATTTTTTTGACAGGTGATGGAAACACTATTAGAAAATTATATATTATAGAGCAATGGAACATATAAAATATTGAAAAAATATACACAGAAAACGTATAAAACAAGAGAGACATAGATATACATGGTTCACCCAGTTGGGCTACGTCCACCCCGAACAACGAGTCCTTCCTTTCTATTATCCAGCAAAAAGAAGAGACACAACCTACAACAGATCCGTTGTAATATCCTTTGTTTTCTCTCACAGTCTCACCTCTCTGTTTCTCGCTCAGAGAATACATATCTATTACACAGCTTCAAATACAATACCCTCATACAAAGAGAGGGGTTTCCTTCTAGGGAAAAAAAACCCTAAACTAAACATAAGTTCTACCATCAGATCATCCTCCTAATGAACAGCCCAAATTCACTAGAAATTACTATACTTTTCCAAGGCAATTTTACATCTATTTTATCTTAAGGGGCGCTGCCCCCAAAACTCATGCCAGAGGGTCGCTGGCCCCTGAACCCCCCAACCGAGGGGGATCGGCCCCCCGAACCCCCGCAGCCCCCCACGTGGAGAGGTGTACAAACTTCCTGCGGTATACATACGGTTGAAACAAAGACCTCTGAAAAATCATGCTCCACACTCAACAAACACAACATCACTTTCACATTTTATCATGCCTCTCAAAATAAGACGAGACATCATTATCATTGAAAAAGTGATGGAAATATGTCATCACTTTTACATTTTAAAATGAAACAAATGATTTACATAAGAACGACCGTGAAATGCTAACATGTCTAGAAACCATTTTTTGATTATCAAGGTGAATGATTCACCTCCTTGTGGCGCATTCGATGGTCGGACAATTACTTTACCTGGTTCATGCATCAACACTTTGTCTTTAAGGTTCTGCTCTGGATGGAGCCTCCAACAAGTGGCTCTTTGATGGCCATTTCTATCACAATGACTACAATAGGTCTTCTTCCTCTAGATCTGTTTAACATGTTTCTTTACTTGTTGTTGAGGGGGTCTTTCAAGCCTCATCCTTTTATGTGCTGCCATTCTTTTCCAACACATAAAAAATGTATGGTTATGTAATCCACAAAAGGTGCATGTTTTTCAATGCCATGTTTTATGTTCATCATTAAAAACATGATTATAAGCGAAATGAATATTCAAATGTCAAAACTGGTTATACCTTTCCTTGTCATCTCTGATGTCATTATGGCGATGAGAGCTTGCCTCAACTCTTTCCTTTCCATGGAAACTTCAATGGGATGATGGGGATGGGTTCCCATCATTCTCTTTGCTTGACGATTTCCATGACATCTCGGAAGCATATGACACCTTTGAAAATTATCCTTTGGTGTATCTCAAGCCTACAAATTGAGGTCTCTCCACAACCTCCAATGGTTGAATTATGTCTCTGTTATTAACGCCAAGTTCTTTTTCCTGCTCGTGCCTTGTTGTTGTAAGGAGCCTTATGTTTGTCCCTGTAATGGGGACCTCCAAATCTCCAATAGAAATCATATTATGTGAAGATGAAACTGAAAGGAAATCAACATCTTTTACCTCCTCTGTCGATTTGGAAAGAACTGATGAGGGCTTCTCATCATCTATTGTTGGTGCTTCACTAGCTGTCTCGACGCATTTCCCAACTTATTTTCTAACATACCCAAGTCCTGTTCGACACGGTAATTCCTCTACTTTGATGGGGTTGACAATTCCTTGGCCATTAATGCCCAAGCCTTTTCCTTCATACCTCATTCTCTTCAATAGTTTGGAGACACTTCCTGTGGTATGATTTTCAAAAATAGTGAAATCATCATCAGGAAACATACATGAATTCAGAGAGCTACTTTTTACCTCACATGGGTCATGTTGCAGGTTTTCCAAGGCCTCGTCCTTTGCTTACCATTGTAGTAGAAAGCTTTGTTTTTCCTCTTTCTCTTCATGTAGACGCATCTTCAATTCAGTATTCTCTATTTGAATATTCTGTTTATTGTGCTTCAGTGATTCGAACGCCTCTTCTGTGGCTCACAACTAAAGCTGCAGTCGCTTCTTTTCCTTTGTCTCTTTCTAGAGAGTTTCATACATTATTTGTACCCTTTTGAAAATGTTGAGCATGGTCTCGTACATCGCTTTTTCATTCTATGTCGCTGCACGTTCCATTGTTCATGTTGCAATTCACATCAACGCAAAGACCTACTCTGATACCACTTAATCTAGGTCTGGGTGTGACAAAGGACCCTTCCAAGACCTTTTACTTTCATGATGTGTTAAATTGCATTTTTAAAAGAACATTAATGAATACATCTACATGTTGTAAAGCAGAGGAACAAGACAATCATCAACAACATAAAAGCATAAGTTGTTGATAACAGAGTTCGTCTAGGAGGGAGTACGTCTCTGGGCCTTGATGTTAATATGGTGTAGGTCGTTGCATTAAGTGTTGTCAATAGTGATGATTTACATAAGGGATGATGTCATGATCATAAAAGGAAAATGCCCTCACGCAGGAGTGGCTCTAAGAGATGTTCTGCTATAAGAAATCTTACTAAAAAAAACTCCTATCAGTATGACACAAAATCATGCATGATGAGCATCCTGCCAACATGGCATCAAAGGGATCTCATGCAAACATACATGACGACAACCTCAGTATCCCATCAACATACAATAGAGGGATCTCAAAACATAACATGAAAAATCATTACAACAAATACATCACATAGACAATTCCATGTCACATCAAGTAGGAATCATGAAAACAAGTAATGAACAAAAACCCTTATCAAATATCAAACAGGGATCTGTGGAGCAAAATGCATAGCAAAATAAGTACATGAACACACTACATATACCTCACAACCAAGGGCCATCTGAAGAAGTGGTTGTCAAACTGATCAACCTGCTCCAACCATCGATCTCACAGCATCAATCACATCGAAATGACTTCTCGCACATGAATGTTGACCCCTGCATTCCACTCAGAAAAGTGGCTGGAAAATGAAACGAGTGAATGAAATATCTGAATGCATCATCAGATTTGTGGAGTCGAATAGTGCAAAATCAACAGTCCAATTTTTGAATTCAGAGAAATTTCGAATCTGGGGATCAAGGAAAATTTTAGATTCCCCCTAGATTCCTCAAATATTTTGCTCCATGGGTCGACTGGAAATCTGCAACTCAAAAGGTGAATCTGACCTCACCATTGCGATCTCTGCGGAAGACCATGAAAAATGATTGTAAACTTGACTATATTTTGACATAGATAAAAATTACCTCCTCGAAAAAATTTCATGGATCATGGTTTCATTCATTGTTCTGCAGTAGTCATGGTTCCATCCTCACACTGAAAATGGCCAGAAAATGAAAAAATTATGATGGAGAAACAAATAGCACCATTGCGTTCATGGCATCGAGAAGAGCTGAAACCATATAAAATTTGTCAAATTCTAACAAAGTGAAATTTCGCCCCTCCTGCAAAATTCTACCTCGAACCGCATGCACTGCCTCCTCCCTAAGTGCACTGATGAATTGAATTTAATTAAAAATTGGGTGATGTATTTCCCAATAAATCTATTAGCGGAGTTGGTTTGAGATCTGCTTAATAGGGAGGAGGTCTGCAAGTCAAACCCCGCCTCCTTTTTTTATACATGAAATATCTTCATATTTAACGAACCCCATTTTTTTATATTATGGTAGGACTAGGCCTGCCTTTGGCGTCCTACCCACCTACAATGGTCATTAATGGTTAACGTGGTGTGATTTGGGTTGGGTCCGCACCCCAAGGTCTCACCCACCCATGTTTGTTGTTCGTTGTTTGAGCCTCGTGCCGTGGGGTGGTTATGGTGGCTCCATGGGAGGAATTTTGTGGTGTGAGGCAAGGGAGACGTGAGAGAGGTCGGGGGTCATGGCCCGCCTCTCCACCAATTTTTATTTTTTATTTTTTTGTGTGGATTCGGTTATCACCATCCCTTTTTTATATATTTTTTTGTTATATAAAACAAAATGTGCATTTTTGAAATTCATTTTAAGTTGTAGGAGTCTCTTTAATAAGACCACAAATTCACCCAGAATCCAACCAAGGTTGGCTGGAATCTAGTGGCTAGGTTCTATCCAAATTATGGCCTACTTAAGCCTCCATAGTGAGCAAAATGTCAACCCAACTTTGTATGCTTCTATCTCCTTCGTCTGGACTCAGATTGACGAACCATTTTCACCATGGTGATCACATCGACAAGATGCTTAGCATGAACCTAGTTTGAGCATAATCCAAACACTTTTATTTTTGAGATCTCTTAAGTCCTCTTTGTCCTATGTGTCTCTGGAGCCACTTGGATCAACAAAGGATTTAGAAAGGAAAGATAACTTAATTGGCATTTTATTTATGAAAGCAAAGGAAATTAAGAGAAAAGGAAGGTGAACAGTCACACATTGGATGTGAGGAGGAGATTGAAGGAAAGTAATGGAAATTGAAGAAAATAGAGGCCTCAATGATAAAGAGACTTGTGCGGATCAATTCATGTCTTTTGTCAATTATATGGTGGAGCTCTCTCTCTCTATATTCTCTCTCATGGTGGAGCTATATGGTGGAGAGTATTCTTGGAGAATGCTTGGAGCACTCTAGTATTCAATTGTATTGGAAAAGGAAGCAAACGAAAGAAAATATCAAGAAAGGAAGAGTTGGATCAAGTAGCTATAACGTGATTACTTTCAGGTATCAAGTTGCATGTATGATTTCCTTGCTAGTTTTGGCATGCACGTTACACACATATGTATATTTGGTTCTCTTATTGTAATTTGAATGGGATTTTCTATGTATGACAGTGGTTTCAACCTTGCCTTTACATTTCTGGATAGCCATGGTGTGATGGTGTTCTCTTACTTAGTTGAGGTGTATTGCTGGATGGTTTTGAAACTGAGTGGGGTGGTCTCATGAATATTTCCAAAGGCCTACAAATCCCTAGACTAGTAAAGGTGGGATATGTTGTAAATCCCAAGGCAGGAGATAAGAAATTCCTCACATTTTAGTTGGAGATATCTGAAGGAATCCATGCTTGTATAGGCGTAGTGATCCCAACTGGATCAGTATATGGCGGGATTGCAGTAAAGTCTAGTGGTGTATGTTTCTTGTTTTGGCCTAGGGATCTTTAAGGAGAATATACGGTAAAGCCTAGATGTATAGGCATTTATTTAGGGCCTAACAATCCTTGACCAGTTTTGGCAAGATATGCGATAAACATTTGGAGACATGGTCAATTTTGTTCTGATTCCAACATTCATGCTTAGAATATGACACGAGGGTGATTGGCTTAAAGAAACATTTGTTCAATTGAAACTATGGTTAGGTGGTACATGGAAGTCCCTAACTAGCTTGGCTTTTGCATATGAATAATAAGAATATTTATCTTGAGTTTTATGAACAAATGTTCTTCAAAATTATGTGATTTTGGTGGTTTTTATATCATTGTTAATATGTTGGTTATATGCTTGTTACAAGCATGGTTTTATGACAGACTTGAGTTATGGCTCTCATCATGTTATGATTTGTAAATGAAATGTAAATGAATGTATGACCTAATATATGATAATGCATCTATTTTGAGAGGGCATCAAACCTTCTTAATGCTTCTTAGATAATTATGAACACCTTATGTTCATATGTGTATTTGTGACCTGTAGATTACATCATTATGATGTGTTTGACAAAATTCTTGTCATGACTAGGATAGGGGAGGTTGAGTCCTTGCTCAAGTTTTTAATTATAGGCCTTGTATTCTTGTTATTTATCATTCCCGCAAGTTTTTTAATGTTTTGGGTAGAGGCCTAGGTCCTAGCCTAAATAAGTGGCTTAAGTCGCGTGGTTGTTGGCGGAGAACTAGTTGAAAAAGACTGTAGTCACTAGGAAGCAAGACTGTGGACGTGACTGGAGGATTTCAATCGCATGGAGGGATTGTTATGGGAGAGACTAAAGGTTATCTTAGTTAAAAATCAAGTTAACTCAGGGGTGGTCACCTGGAGGGGTTATTTATCCCCTCGGATTCTTGTAGCTCCCGAGGAAGGTTAGTTCAGTTTTGGTTTGTTGATTCCAGTTCCTTAATTTACTTAGGGATTTGAATTATATCATAGAAACTCTTCGTCACATATTTACCCAAATGAATTTATTAGCTTGAAAAAGTGTGGGAGGAAGGTGTTACATATTTGCATTGATTATATGTAGCTTAATATATCCACTTTAAAATATTTCATCCGTCTTCCATCTATTGATTAGGTTTTGGACACATTAGTTATTGAAAAGTACTTATGTTTTCTGGATAGTTTTAGTGGATACGACTAGATATGAATTGCACCCAAATATTAGGACAAGCCCACCTTCACATGCCCCCGGGGTACATTAGCCTACAAAGTGCAACCCCTTGGGATATTCAATGCTCCCACCACCTTGAAGTATTAGCTATTTTTTCTAAATGGAGCCAAGATTGTTTGTAAATTTATATAGATGATTTCTTTGTGTATGGTGATTCTTCTCTCAAAAGCATTAAAAAAATTAGAGAAGGCTAGATGCAAATAGAATAACCTTTCTTTATGTGATGTTAAGTGCCCTATGTTATATACTACAAGGATTTTTTTTGGTCATCTTATATATTGTGCAGGAATTCAAGTTGATCCAGCAAAGATTGAAGTCATCAAAAAGATACATCTTCCAATATCCCCAAAAGATGTAAAAATCCTTTTTCGAAATGCTAGTTTTTATACAACATTCATAGAAACATTTATGAGAATAACAAAACCTTTATTCAAATTTCACACTGCCAATAATAACGTTTTCAGGATGAAAATTTCCAACATTAGGATGGGTTAATATTGTACCAATATCCTGTCAACAATGAGGAATTCATTCAACATGTTCCATAATAATTGGAGATGGAGATAGTGGGTAGGGAGGATCCTGGACCTCCCACAACCTCACTTTGATCGATCATCTTCTTAACATTTTATATATATGATAAATATTTAAAAAAGGAGAAAAAAAAAAGTGATAAAAAAGGAAAGAATAAAGATAAGAATAAAATTCAATTGTGAAAATCAATCATTTAGCACAATTGAATAATATTTCTACTTAAAAAATAGGTAACTAGGAGGCAAATATTCACCATTTTTGAAATAAAAGGGAGAGTGTTAACTATAACAAAAAAAGTTGGTTTGTTTCCTAACAGTTTATCAAGGAGTTTATGAGTTTGTTTCCTAACAATTTTATCAAGTCGTATATGAATCAGATCTATGAAAAACCTTCTCACTATAGAGATGGAGATGAGCACTCAATTTATTATTTCCACCACAATTAGAATCCATCTCCACTGCAATGAATTTCCTTACATCAACATCTTTGGAATGAACACTTATTCCACACCCCTATCAATATAGAAAATAAATTTTATATTTTCCTAAAAAATCATTATCTTTATTAGAATTTGTATTTGGTTTAATTATGCTACTAAGAAGAAATCAAAGTTATAGATCCTTTATTCCCTAGCATGAGAACTTCAGTATGATTTGTCTCAAAATCCAATATTTTAGCTCTACCTTCTCTCAACAATTCTTCATTGTTCCAAGGATGATGATTTTGTATATGACCAACCTCAACATCAACATTTGGTCAAACCTCATCATTTTTAGTTCAGCTTAGTAATACAAAGGTTTCATGTTCATTTTTTCCTCATTAACATTCCTAGCAACTTCAACATGCATTAATCTGTTGGGGTAAGGAATTGAGTTTGACATTTTGTAGTTTTATTAAAAACATGGAAAGATACGAGATAATAGCCATTTAAGCATATTATAATATAACTATATGGTTTTTCTTATACCCCTACTCCACCCCTTATATTTTTCACCACATGTTTACACCCTTATTATAAAACTACTATACATCCACTCATCCTTATCATTTTATTTTAGTATCCATTCTCCACCCTACAAAACATGTCATTGAAAGGAGTGAAAAATCATGACCACTCTCATGATTTTCATGCATGCATGTCTTTCAACCACCCATCATCATGATTCCTTTCATGTGAAATGGCCTAGATACTTGAAATGAGTCTCTAACCTGTATATTGCTCAAAAAAACCCTAATTTCCTTGTGAGTAGTGACAAATTGTTAAGAGAAGAGCATCTCCACATACCTGACAAAGAATTCCAATGTCATTTTATGGGGAAAACTGTCACAATCAGAAAGGAAACATGGTTTCTAGAAGCTATTGAATCATGAGCTGAGTTTAATGCCAGTAAACTTATACTCAGATCTACACAGTGGTTTTTGTTCCTTCAAAAATTTAATGGGTATGATAGCTTTATTATTAGAGCATTTTCAAAATGGTTTGGTGGTCAAATTGATTGGGAAGGAAACCCTGTGATGGTAGTGATGGAAAATTCCATGGAAAAAGCCACTAGAATGCCTCAAACGTGGGAGTTTTGGCTTAAGAACAAACAGGTTGACCAAGGAGTATGACTTAACATTTTTGCTCATCGGAACATAGCTCAAATTTGGGAAGAAGAGTACCATAATTCTAGATTATAGATACGTGTAGAAATATATTGTTTTTGTTGCAAAAGTATATAATGTGTAAGTGGAGGTATGCAATCACTTTCCTCTACCATATTTGTATCCCTCTCTGCTTTGAGTGAAATTATAACTTTAAATTCCCATCTTATTTATGTAAAAACTTTGGCAAAATGGAAAAATGTAGATGACAGAAGGTAGTATTGTTAGTCATTGATTGTATCATCATGGTCTAATTAAAATAATTATCTTGGAGGAAGTACATAAAACAGGTGATAATTTGGAATCCCTACTTGGTTCATAATAGATTCATTGATGTGTGCATTGCACATGAGGCGATACCCAAGTAAGTAAATAATGTCTATAAACACAATGATAGGATTGACAGTGAATAGCCTAGTCTTCATGAGATTGAGGATTTTCTTACCTATTAAGAAAGTTATAGAAGAACCGAAAATGGACATGGACAACTTCTTTTAGATGTCCATAGGATAATTTCTAGGAGCATGACTAAGAAGAAACTTCCAAACAAACTATTGAGCCTCCATCATTGGCTACCACATGTCCTCCTAAAGATGTTACCTATTTTCATATTAAGCCAATATCAACTAGGCATAGTCACATTCGATAGAAGGAGTTTTCAACCCTTTCCTAAGAAGCTATAAAACCAAATTTCCTAATACTAATAATTTATTACTGCAATTCATTTCTGATTAATATAAAGTGGTTCATGCTAATGTTTATAGACCACCTATGCCTAATTTGATCATAGTTTGTTAACTTTCCAATAAGTGTGACATTGGTTGAGAGGGCCCTCAATTCAATCAATGTTTCTATGTTTTCTTTACTTTGTAGTGTAGTATTGATAGTTAGAGTGAGACTCTAGTTCATTTTATTATCATTTTCATTATTGGTGTGGTACATTCACCAGTTCATTTACTTTACTTTGATTTCTTATGATCTATTGTGTGTCTCTCTTACATGGAGACGAGATCCCCCATTAAATGACTAAGAAATATTTTGCAAATGTGTGTTTTTTTTTGCATGAAAATTTTACCTATAGTACAATGATACATTTCAACATGTGCATCAAGAAACTTTGTGATGTCAACCAAGTGATCGGATATCTCTCAGGAATTTTAGGTGGTGATTTGATTTAATCTTCACTTTTACATGTGTTGTTTATTTTGACACTAGCTACAAAAGAACAAGTCTTATTGAAGTTGGGAACAATATTTTTTTTGTAAACAAGATAGAAACACTTAGGGTCTTTCTTGAATGAAATATTGTCCTCTACACCTAACGAAACCCTTCTATGAGTTTATCATCCAAAGAACAAGATCTTTGTAACATTTATTTTGAGTTATTTATATTTCAAAGTATTACTCTTATTCAAAAGTATTATATTAGAAGTTTAAAGAGTATTTTGCATAAGTTTTATGGTCTCTTAATGTCCTAAACTCTACACATACAACATTAGTGTCTTTCAAGTTTATGCCCCCAAATTAATGATTTAATGTGCAAGATTTAAGTTAATTAATTGATTGGAATGATTTTCATAGTTTAAGGCAAGAAGATGAGTGAGTTTATAAGGGGGTATATAGGAGTTCGATTTGCATTTTATCAAATGGAGGGTATTATGATTTATGGAGGCATATCCAAAGGGTTCTATCATGATGAAATTTTAGTGGGGAAGGGAAAAATACAACTCAAAATGATGGGTATTCTCATAAGAATGATGGGTATTCTCATAAGATTGGGGGCATGGCTATTTAAAAATCGAATCACTTACTCAAATGGTTCAATAAATCATGGGAAGTAATAAAGGCCTCCTTGGAGTCATAAGACTACAATAACATTGGAAACTCAATGTCTCAATGTATCAAGTAATTATTTTTTCTTAGCTTGGATTTTTCTTTGGTTTCTAGGTTGGAGTGAGGACAGTTGGTATTTCTCTACTCCACAAGGGATAGGTATGTTACTTTTATTATTTGGGATGTTATTTGAGTTTAAGGCTCTAATATATGGTGACCTACTTGGTAATATGTGATGGACCGGTCTCTGGCTCTAATGACAATCTTCCTAATTTAATTGCAATATCTTCTATGTCTCCGGTTTGGTCTCCTGTCAATTCCCTGAGATCATCAGTCATTAAATCTTCAGCTGAAATAATGGAAGCCTTGTAATTGCTATGACAAACTAATAACAATTCTGGCTTGCTGCAATTCAATTTCAATATCTAATCACTGTCCTCATAAATGGAATGGGGTATATAAAATTGGGGGCGCAAAACTCTTGCAGGCGCACACATTTGAATATTATAAAAGCATACCATATAAACAGTGGGCGCTCAGCATTATCCACGGGTTTATAGCTCATACAATACACCATATATTATTGATGCAAACCATATATGCGTTGAACGCACAGTATTCGCAGAGGTTGTGTCCTGTTCTACAATACATGCACGACCTTCTAATAAACAACACCACGCTATTCGGTATTACCAAATCAACTTTGTATTAGATTTATGGTGCAGTGTATTGAAGGTTTATTGGATAGCACAGCGTATACTAGTTGTTTTTAACAACTGCGGTACATGTTAATTGCCACAGCAGTTTTACACATAACCAATAAATGGACAGCGCATCACAACTGCTCTGAAGTTGTCCATACCTTTCTATTAATCCACAAAAAAATGAACTGTGCGCACAACAACTTTCAATCTAATTCTACAGGCATATATATACCATAAAAAGACAGTATACGCACCACTGGTTTTTTTTTCACACTCAAATCTTTGTATTAATCCATAAAATATAATCAACAGCCCTAAAGAAAATCTCCCTTATTACACAGCTAAACCACAACTATCACCCACGGTTCCGCGCTCTCCATCCTCAATCTAAGACACGGGTTTTTTCCTCCTTTTTTAGAGCTGCGGATACATTCATTTTCTCATTATTCATGCATAAAAATTTCTAATTCCAGACTTTTACATGAGAGGAAATCTTTCCTCCTTGGTGGCTAAGTTTTTACATCTTTTTCCTTTTTTACTCATAATGTAAATCTTTATTTAGTACAAAAACGACTTTTACCTAATAATTTAAACTTTTTACCATTTAGTAAGTTTTATTCTCCATGCCAATCCTACTTTTAGAGAAAAGATAGCATGTCTTATTTTTTTTTCCTATTTTTTTTTTTTTTTCTCGGTAAAAAAGTCTAAGTTCTATTATATTTACAGAAAAGAAATTTTACAGTCATGAAAACATGCCAGTCAGGGTCAGCGGTTGCACCCCGGACTTCTAAGGATGGAGAGCTCCCTCGCAGGGGCATCATCAGCTGATAACCTATTACATTTTCCAAAATTGACCTCATCTTTCCAGAGAGGCCTAACAGACAAGAGCTAGAGCCACAGATACAAAATAGACACTTGACCGCCCACGCAGGGGCGTCTTACTAAAATTAACTGAGGATAATGGCTATCAGACAGCCATATCTGAACCAAAAAGGACTTTGCCGAATAGAGAGAAGACCGCAGACCCTTCAAAAAAGAACAGGACGAAGACAGAGAAGTATGCTGCCAGATTGCATAACTATTGATCAAAATTGAGTTACCCGAGTTTGCTTCAGTTCTGGGATGGTGGTTGGGACGTTGCCAGATGTGCCTCCGCCTCCTCACAAAGGCTTTTATCTTCCACAATGTGTGCCCATCCATGCCCTTCTTCAACGCCCTCCCACAGTGCCTTCCACGATTCCTCAGTGAAGCCAGGAGGAGCTGGCCCCAAAGATGGCGAGGGATGATGCAGAGGTTCCTTCCCTTTGTCGTCGACTGCCAGCATTGGTTGCGCCGCTGTTGCGTCCCTGTCCTCTTCGCTCTGTGGCAATGGTGGAGGCGCCACCGGGACTTCCTCCTCCTCTGGCAATTTAGTGAATAAGATTGAGATGTGGGCATTGATGCCCACATTCTCCTCCGAGTTGCCCAATGTGAAAATGACAGAGCCGAAGGCCGGGAACCCCTTCTCTTCCTCATTCGCTCGACCAACCTCCAAGAATTGTCTGCCCTGTAATGGTGTTGCCTTTGCCCTTCGATGGCAGTAGCAACAGCAGCAGTGATGATGCTGCTCCTCCGCCGGTCGTCGAGAGGATGACCCTCTGCCTGACCCTCTCCTGCACGACTGTCTCTCTCGACGTCTTGCCATGGTGCTTCGTTCCTGGACCTTTGCCAATTGAAAATTGAAACCACAATGCCCAGAGGGGGAATTCGACCTCTGGACAACCTCAGGATCCCAGACCCCAGAAGGATTATACCGGCGCTCTCCCACAGAGTACCTTCCTCCGTAGGAGTCGCAGAAGGTCTCCCCCGACCAGGCAGTGCCAGAATAACAGAATTTCCTCCTAATCGAATTCCTCTGACTCTGCAAAATTCCTTGCTCACTCTTGTTGTGAATTGGCCACCCGCCATCCTGCTTATGAATGCACATTCTGAGTCCTCAGTTCGAGCCTGCCTTAATGGCTCTCTGCACCTCCTATCTGCCTCTGTACTCGGCATTGAATTCCTGTAGCTCCGTCCCTCCTCCTTTATTCCTTGGCGGCTCATGAATAGCCCTTCTGTCGATGGCACGAGTCATCACATGCTGTGCATGTGTCTCGTTCGCCTGAGACGTGCCTCCACCCGCATCCGGGAACTCTGCATCACTTTGAATGAGACTCTTGCATTCCTGAGCCTTTTGAAGGTTAGGGATGATGTCCAAGTTCCCTGTTAGAAGGGTCCTGGAACATTCCACCCCCAAGTTGGCTAGGAGGTCAGCCGTCTTGTTGCCTTCTCTTCGAGTGTGAAGAAAGGAGAGTGCTCTGTGTTGGTGCATTTCACGATCAATGTTATTCAACCTTGCTTCAAGCCGCCAACTGTGTGCTACTTTCCTTGTATGAGAACCATTTTGTATGCGTATAGCCATGTTAATGATGATCTGGGAATCTCCTTCTACCATCAGAGGATGTAGATTTAGTTCCCTTGCTATGGACAGTCCTTGCCAAAGTCCTTCCAGTTCAGCTGAATTGTTGGTATCCCATCCAATGTTGCCAAAGTAAAGCTGCAAGAGGGAACCCTTAGAGTCTCTTATGATTCCCCCAAATCCTGCTTGACCTGGGTTGCCCTTAGAGGCTCCATCAAAGTTGAGTTTGTATGATTTGATGGGAGGGGGTATCCATCTGCAATTATCCTTGATATTTCTTTTGGATTTCTGTGTGGATGTAGTGTCTTGAGTTATCGATAGCTCCCAATTGTCAAGAATATTTTTCTCATTGTCTGCAGTTGGGAAGTCCTCTTTTGCCCACTGATGCAAGAGCAAGGTTTCTCTGAGATTGCCCTTCAACTGATTCCAGATTATTTCTATAGGCGAGGTCTGATTTTTGAAGATGCGCCGATTCCTTTCCTTCCAGAGGTTCCAGAGAGTTAAACCTGGGATAATGTTCCAGAGACGATTGAGAATCGCGCAGTTGTAGGGAGTTTTTGGCCATTGTCTGATGGTATCAATGATATCGTTGTTTACTTTGCATCGGCGTTGACATCTGAAACTTATCTTATCCCAGATTAGGTTGGCAAGAGGGCATGAGTCCAGAAGATGCTGCTGGGATTCCTCATCTTGGAAGCAATTGTGACAAATAGAGGGACCCTGAAAATTACGTCTTCTTAGCTTATCCCATGTGAGAATTTTCTTGTTTCCTACCATCCAAAGGAAGAGGGTTACCTTGGGCCATGCTTTAAAGCTCCATATTCTCCCCCAGAGAGGGTCTGGCCTATTGGGAAAGTCACCCATCAGATGATATGCTTCTGAGGTGGTATAGGATCCTTTCGGAGAGTATCCCCATCTGAGAATGTCTGCACCTTCCTGATGTCGTATGCTTCTTTTCTTTAACTCATTCTCCAATTCATCTCTTCCGGCCATAATGGCGTTGCTGGTTATCTGGTTGCTTGGAAGCCATTGTCTGAATCCATTCTCCGTTTCTTGAGTCCAGTACTGATGGACAGTGGCCTGCTGCTGTTCCTGCCTGATCTGATTTGCCTCTGGTGGAAAGACGCTGGAGAGGCTGGGCATTTGATTCCATGCATCATTCCAGAAACGCGCCATGCACCCGTTCCTTATTTCCCAGAAACTATGCTTCTGTATGAGATGATAGTGCTGCTTCGCTGCATTCCAGATGAGTGAGCCTTTGTCCGTGGGTGTGAATCTGATGAGATCCTCTTGGGGCCTGTTATTGGCATATTTGGCTCTCCATATTTTGGCCCACAGTTTGTCCGGGGTTGTTACCCATTGCCACCATATCTTAGCATTCATTATAGTGTTGCTGTTCTCAGGGTCTCTTAGACCTATGCCTCCCTGGATTTTGGGCTTGCATACATTGTCCCATTTCACCAGAGCCCATTTTCGATTTGTCTCTGAGCTTCCCCAAAGAAAGTCACGCTGCATATTTCTTAGTCTTTTTAAGACCCACTTTGGGGCTGCCAAGATAGAGAAGAGGTAGAGAGGCATAGCCTGTAATACAGACTTTATTAGTACCACTCGACTAGCCATGTTAAGAGAGCGAAGAGTCCATAGAGAGAGCTTTGACTCGAGTTTTTCTAACAGGATCCTCCAGGCTGGTTGTTTTAAGGCAGATGCAGTGAGAGGAGCTCCAAGGTATGTGGAGGGGAGGGAGGCAGTTCTGAAGCCTAAAATGCGGGTGATCGCAAATTTGACCACAGGAGGGGTGTGGAAGAAGAAGATTTGAGATTTGGAGCTGTTAACATGGGTGCCAGAGGCTTCTGAAAAGTCGTTGAGCAGAGATTTCAGGTGGCAGGCTTCTTGGACTGAAGGGTAGCCGAAGAGCATGGTATCATCAACAAATTGTTGATGTGAGGAGGCTGGGGTGTGGTGGAGAGAGATGCCTTTGAGGCGATGAGAGAGGAGGGCTTGTTTAATGTGCCTTCCTAGCCCTTCAGCCATGATCACAAAGAGAAAGGGGGAGAGGGGGTCTCCCTGTCTTATACCCCTAGATGGTTTGAAGGGACGGGAGGGGAAACCATTGACCAAGATAGATAAATGAGAGGAGGTGATGAGACTCATGATCCAGTGAACCCAGGAGGAGCAGAATCCAAACGCTATCAGCATTTGGTGAATGTAGGGCCAGCTGAGTTTGTCAAATGCTTTTGATAGATATAGCTTGAGCAACATGCCTGCTTGCTTAGTTTGCTTGAGCAAATGAATGATTTCATTCGAAAGAATGATGCCGTCCAGAATCTGTCTGCCTTCGACATAGCCCGACTGTTCCGGAGAGACAAGCATGGGAAGAAGGGGTTTTAACCTGTTAGCGGCAACTTTGGATATAACTTTGTATATGACGTTACAGAGAGCAATGGGTCTGAACTTGTCCGGCGTCATGGAGTTCTCCTCTTTAGGTATGAGAGCGATAAATGTGGAGTTGAGGGCAGGGAGAATCCATCACATTGCTCTGGATTCCTCAACTATCTCCCAGACCTCCTTTTTAGTCATATCCCAGAAAGCGTGAAAAAACGTTGTGGTGAAGCCATCCGGGCCAGGAGCTTTACCTTCTTTCAGCTGTGCCATTGCCTCGTCAACTTCCTGGGGCTGAACTGGGCGCATGAGGAGCTCGTTTTGTTCTTCCGTTACGAGCTTGGGAATGTTGCTGGTTATTTTCTCAATCTCCCTTTGTCTATCCCCTGCAGGCTCCCTGTGAACTTGTTGGAAATGATTGAGGAGGGTTTGTTCAATTTCCTTGTGCTCCTCCACTCTTACCCCTTGTTGGTTCTGGAGGAAGGGAATATTATTGTGCATCCTCCTCTGAACTGTTGTATTGTGGAAGAACTTAGTGTTGCGCTCTCCCTCCCGCAGCCATCTGACCCTCGATTTTTGTCGCCAATATATCTCCTCTTGTTTCCTTCGGTCCTCAAGCTGATCTGATAAATGCCGTTCTTGTTCCAAAGTTGCATCTGTGTGCCTAGTAGTGATTATTTTCTGATGAAGCTCCTTCAGCTCATTGTTTAATTTCTGCTGCTCCTCAAATATGTTCCCAAAAGTCTCCCTATTCCAGCGCTTTAGATGACTTTTTAGAAACCATAATTTCTGCTGCAACTGATACATTTTCGAGCCTTCCGGAGGGATAAAGGAGGCCCAGGTGGTTTTGACGAAATCCTTGAATGCAGGATGAGTGAGCCAAAAGGCTTCGAAGCGGAAAGGACGCCTGGTAGTGTCCCCTGGTCTTTGCCATTGCAGGGCAATAGGCCAGTGGTCAGATCCAGAGTGGGCGAGAATCTCCGTCGTGAAGTCGCCTCCCATGTGGACTGCGTTGTCCGAGATCAGAAATCGATCAAGTTTAGAAGAGATCTGATGCTTTCCCCCTCGGCGATTACTCCAGGTGAAGGTGCCATTACAAAATGGTAAATCTATGAGAGAGGCCAATCTTATGAAGTCCTTGAAACTTTCTGCCTCTGGTTCTAGTCTTGTTCTTCCTCCTGTCTTCTCCTCTATCCTGGTTATCATGTTGAAATCCCCACCTATTATCCAAAGAGGATATTGCCGAGTCCTGTTTAGTATCTCAATGGTATTGAGGAGCGTACTTTTGCTACCAGAGTCCTGCGGAAAGTAGACATTAGATAGGTTGCCATGAACGTTGGTACCTAGAATATGGAATGATGCCTGTATAAGATGATGAGAGGCATGAAAATCTGAGAGAGAGACAGCTTGGGAGTTCCAAGCTATAGCAAGTCCCCCAGAAGCGCCCGAAGCATCAACGGCCACTGATCTGCAACCCGGCCAGGCTTTCGCTAGAAAGCGCCCAAGCGTAGTGCTGTTACATTTGGTTTCCTGAAGGAAACACATCTGCGGTTTTTCCATCTTGATCATTTTTTTCAACATTCGTTGTTTTCCTGGGCTGTTAAGCCCTCTTAAATTCCAAGAGACCAGCTTCATGGTTTAACTGATTGGTGAAGGCCTGTAGTACTTCGTCAACTTTGCATACCTTCCTGAGTCCACCAGGATTTTACCAACCGCTATGGTTCTTTGGAGATCTGTCTTCCGCCCTCTCTTTTTGGAGTCCTTTGGACGGGCACTGTCATTCCATTCGCTGCCAGGTTGAATGCCTAGTTGATTTTGGTGATAGGCTCTAGAAATGACCTCTTCGAGCTTTTCCAGATCTGTCTCAGTGATGGAATCATATGCTTGTTTCCTGCATGCTAGTTCCAGATCGATGATGTTCAAGCCATGTAGGTCAATGCTTTCGGGTTCTTCCTGCATTTTTTGGACTTGGCTTCCTTCTTCCTGATTGGTCTCTGTATCCTTCGGAGGGAATATCATCCCATCCATTAACATTTCCTCAGGGATCGTTGTTTCATCTTCCGGTCTCCCCCTGAGAATGGTAGGGCTAATAACTGATGCTTTGGTCCATGGGGGGTTAGAGGGGGGGGGATTGGTGGAGGAGGAGGGGCGGTTAAGGTTAACAGCGGGATCATAAGGTCTATCGTCAAAGTGATCTCCTGAAGTGACATCGCTGGTCTTGGAAGCAGGGTTTTTTGGGTGAGGGTCACGGGGAGCATGGGGAGGCATGCTTTCACGGGTGGGGGCTGAATCCTCTTGGAGATTTCTTAGAGATTCAAAGCTGTTCTTGGTAACGTGGTTTTGGGTTTTTGATGGCTGGGGCTTTGGCCCATTCTGAGGCTTCTTATGCATGCGCTTCCTGTTCGTGACTTTGGTGAAGCCATCTTGAGGGGAGGTATCAGAGGTCTCAGGAGCACTGGTTTTGGCATTGAGGGGACAATCCCTAAATAGATGTCCTATCACATGGCATCTGCGGCATCTAAAAGGGACATGTTCATAGTCAAGAGGTTGGATCCATTCCTCGTCTCTATGAGTTAAAGTGACATAATCAGGAAGGGCCTCGTTGAGCCTGATGAAAACACATATACGGGCATATGAGATAAACTTACGGTTTTTTGTTTCTTCAGCCGCCCTGATGTACTTGCCCACTCCATTGCCAATCTTCATTAGACATTGCTCCTCCCAATATTCCTCCGGGAGCGAGAATAGCCTGATCCAGACTGGAGCCCAGGCCAGATCTTCCTTGTCTGGATTGAATCGGGGTTTCCAGTTTCTGAGGTACATCCCCGCCGAGTTGAAAAAATACGGACCTCCCTCCAGTATTCGATGCTTATCTTCCAAGCAGTAGAATATGACTGTGAAGAAGCCCTTTGCCCCTAGCTGAAGGGTGATGTCCCCTTTTGGCTTCCATTTGGCCTCTATCCATCCCCTTAAGGCTCGTTCAGTGGGCCAAAACCCTATGAACTTTCCTATGACTGCATGATCCTGCATGAACTCGATTCGGTTGTCAATGATATCTCCAGGCAGCTCTATTCTTGGTCTTTCCTTGGCTATTGGGCGGCAGGTCGAGGAGGTGACCTGAGGTTTGTCATTTTTTGGATCTGTCTCGCTCTGCAAGTTGTTGTTGTCTTCCGGGTTCTTCTGTCCTTAACCGAGCAGGTCCGGATCTAAGGATCCAAAGATGAGATCCTCGTTTGTTTTGAGATTGGAAGGGGAGGGCTGCGATGCCCCCCCCTGAGTCGTGCTCATGACTGACTCTGCTTCCTGTCAGATCGGGTTGTGAGCAGAAACGTCAGGCGCCGCAGAGGATTCCTTGTGCAGTCTGTCGGCACTTCCTGAGGGCATGTTTCAGAACCCTAACCAGGCGCACGCGCATCCGGTCCACTTATTAATCTTGTTATTTTTTTTTATTTTTTTTTTCCTATTTTTAACTGAGGAAAAAACATATTTTTAACATAGAAAGTGCAGGCTTTTCTCTGAGTCCCCTGCTCCTGCATCAGACTCCCAATGTTGAAAATGATCATGATCTCCTGATCATGCTTTTTTTATCTTATCCGCCTGGATCCCATACTTTATTCTGCAAGTCCCTATCTGTTGTTATTTGCTGCCTTTCTCCAGGTCTCCATATGTTATGTTCTCTTGCTCCATTAGCTGCACTTTCATAATCTGTCCATGTTTTCATCTTGCCACTGCTTCCGCTGCTCCTCTTCCTTGCTGATGTTTTCCACTGAGATGCTTTCAACATGATTCTTATAATAAGCTCAATTTCTTTGTCCAATAATTCTTCCAGCTGTTGATTTCTTGCTGCCTGTTGAGCTAAGACGGCTTGCTCAGTTTGTACTGTCACCCGCTGACTTCTTGCTTCTATGCTTGTTTCTGTTCTGACTGCCACCCGATCATCCACACCCTCTTGTCCTATGGAACAGAAAACTTCTTCTCTCTTCAATTGAGTCAACTGTTCTGTACCAATACCTGCATTCATGAAACACTTGTTAAAATAAAATTCATAAGGCCTGAGTGCCTTACTTCCCATTGCCAGTTGTCCAGTATACTGATCCCAATCATTGTTGAGATTATCACACATCCTATCCTCTGCATCACCTTTTGTGGATGCATGTTGGGTTGAGCTACTGCTAGCTCCTTCTGCAGGTGCTGTAGATCTTCCACTACCACCTTGACTTTCTTTTCCTCTGAAAGTCCCTCTCCCTCTGGCAGACTGCTTCCTCATGAGTTTTTCTTCAGCCTTCAGTGCTATCTGATAGGCTTCCTCTACTGTTTTAGGAGACATCAGACTTATCTCATCCTGAATGTCCATCCTGAGGCCATTCATATATCTAGCCACCCTCCCATCTGTATTCTGGGCTTCTCCAGCTCTTATGCTCACCTTATAAAACTCATATGTATATTCTTTCACTATTAAAGCTCTTTGTCTAAGATTTTGCATTTGTCTAAATAACGTTTGCTGATAATTACTGGGCAAAAACTTACCTTTTAGCTTTTCTACCATTCTGCTCCAATTCTTGATTGGCTGCTTACCCAGTCTCCTCCTTTCCGCCTGCACACCATCCCACCAGAGCGCTGCATGGCCTACTAATTTGGTGACAACAAACTTTACTTTCTTCTCATCTTCCAATTCTTCATAATCGAAGAATTTCTCCATGTTATTAATCCAATCGATCAGTTCTTCTAGATTTAGTCCTCCTTGATATACTGTTACTAACTGGTTCCATGGCCTGGCTGTGGATTTCATCACTGACTGGAAGAGCTTCATCTCAGGAGAAATCTCTACAGCTTCCTCCTCAGTAGCTTCCGATTCGGGTTCACTCACGTCTCCATCATCTATGTTTCTGCCGGAGATTAGCGCATCCAATCTAGCTCGCAGCTCCTCTATATCTTCCCTCAATTCGATATTCTCAGCATGCTGTCCTCTTCCACCACGTCTACGTCCATGTCCTCGTCCTCTTCCAACCCTGAAAGCCATCCCTCTATTGCTCCTGAGATTTAACTCAACGCAAGTTGTTGGCTCTGATACCACTAATGATGGACCGGTCTCTGGCTCTAATGACAATCTTCCTAATTTAATTGCAATATCTTCTATGTATCCAGTTTGGTCTCCTGTCAATTCCCTAAGATCATTAGTCATTAAATATTCAGCTGAAATAATGGAAGCCTTGTAATTGCTATGACAAACTAATAACAATTCTGCCTTGCTGCAATTCAATTTCAATATCTATTCACTGTCCTCATAAATGGAATGGGGTATATAAAATTGAGTGCGCAGAACTCTCGCAGGCGCACACATTTGAGTATTATAAAAGCATACCATATAAACAGTGGGCGCTCAGCATTATCCACGGGTTTGTAGCTCATACAATACACCATATATTATTGATGCAAACCATATATGCGTTGAACGCACAGTATTCGCAGAGGTTGTGTCCTGTTCTACAATACATGCACGGCCTTCTAATAAACAACACCACGCTATTCGGTATTACCAAATCAACTTTGTATTAGATTTATGGTGCAGTGTATTGAAGGTTTATTTGATAGCACAGCGTATACTAGTTTTTAACAAACACGGTACATGTTAATTGCCACAGCAGTTTTACACATAACCAATAAATGGACAGCGCAGCACAGCTGCTCTAAACCTGTCCATACCTTTCTATTAATCCACAAAAAAAATGAACTGTGCGCACAACAACTTTCAATCTAATTCTACAGGCATATATATACCATAAAAAGACAGTATACGCACCACTGGTTTTTTTTTCACACTCAAATCTTTGTATTAATCCATAAAATATAATCAACAGCGCTGAAGAAAATCTCTCTTATTACACAGCTAAACCACAACTATCACCCACGGTTCCGCGCTCTCCATCCTCAATCTAAGACACGGGTTTTTTCCTCCTTTTTTAGAGCTTCGGATACATTCATTTTCTCATTATTCATGCATAAAAATTTCTAATTCCAGACTTTTACATGAGAGGAAATCTTTCCTCCTTGGCGGCTAAGTTTTTACATCTTTTTCCTTTTTTACTCATAATGTAAATCTTTATTTAATACAAAAGCGGCTTTTACCTAATAATTTAAGCTTTTTACCATTTAGTAAGTTTGATTCTCCATGCTAATCCCACTTTTAGAGAAAAGATAGCATGTCTTATTTTTTTTTCCTATTTTTAACTGAGGAAAAAACATATTTTTAACATAGAAAGTGCAGGCTTTTCTCTGACATAAAAAGTGCAGGCTTTTCTCTGAGTCCCCTACTCCTGCATCAATATGCACTTTTGAGTCGATTAGTTTTGATGTTCTAGTGATGGGAGGTTTGATTTCCCTAGTAAGATACCAACCATTTATAAGATGAAATCAAATGAGGTAGCTCCAGAACTTTGAACTCAGAAAAAAACAAGGATTTTACCTTGAGGGCCTTGGGCTCTAGGAATATAAAGCATGTGCCTAGAGCTGAGAATGAGGCCATAGAGGTAGAAAAGAACTTCCATAAAATGTTCCTTGAGCAAGCTAAAGTGGAAATTGAAAAATTGAAAAAAAATGGTTAAGGAAAAAGGAAACAATTGTACTAGCAGTAAAGTCTTGAAAGAATTGGATGGAAGGATTAAAGACTTGGTATATTCTTAGCCCTTGGAAACAATGTTTTTAAGAATAACATACACTGAGTAGATTTTCAAAGCTCTTATTTATAAAGCTCTAAAAGACAAGGAGGAATACTAGTGGGAAATTCTCCATGCGATCAAGATCTTTGAGCAAAATTTTGAAGCATGAATATGTAAAGCAATATTTATAATAGGTACAATGGTTTCTCAAATGAGAGATGAAGATGAAATCGAGTTTAAGAGAGAGAATGTGTATATCTTGTAGGGAACAAAAGTGAATCCCATCATCTTTGAGGAAAACCTAAAACCTTTTGGGTCTAAATAGACCAAGAAGTGTGACTATAAGGAGCTAGTTGATCAACATATTAAAGACAATGCATCATGAGTCATAGTTTGATTTCTATTTTGTTATGTTATAATATTTTCATGCACAAATATAAGATATTATCTTAATATGATATTTTCTTATGTATAATGGCCTCTTAAACATGTACATGAATTATTTTATCCACTAGTATGATGTCCAAATGGAAAAGTACATTTTCCCTTAGGTAAGCCTCTAAGAAAGAATGCTTTAATATTATTTATATATGATGTAAATTAATATTTATGTTTTAGATTTATATAATTCTTATAACTTAGTTATTAATTAATAAAGAAGGTAGTTTTTATTAATTGATAATAAATTGTTATGACTTAATTATTAATTAAGTCTCTTGTCATTGGTCATTGGCTAGTGGTTCATTTGACTCATGTTTCATAAGAGCAAGGCTTCCATAAGGGAAAAAGACATATTCTCTTAGATACATTTAACCATTCATAACCACTCATAAGAAATTTGGTGCTCTACATTTCTACAACTTAGTATAGGGCAGATGTTTAGGCATTAGATGTTATAAGTTAGACAATAAAGGTTAAATGTAAACATTTTATAATTTTATTTTTATAATGTAATTTTATTTTTATTAATCATAATATACATATCACATTATCACATTAAAATAAGTGCATTGTTAAGACGATTCTTGCGAGCTCACTAATTCGTCACCAATTCAAATCCTTTGGGTCTAGCATATATATATGTGTGTATATGTTATGTATAAATTAATATCATTTTTACCATAAAAATTAAAATAATTATTTTGTAAGCATATTTAAATTTACTTAATAAGCACATAGAAATTCCATACAATATAACTAGATTCCTAACTATGGATATTCTAACCCCATTTTACCATGGATATTATTAACTTCCAAATAGGATTTGTTACAATACCATGGGCCAATACCATGGATTATCAATACCACATTCCCAAAAACCATAACTCATTTTAAAACCAAAATATTTTATAAATATTTAATTTTAATTTAA
>APFE031164556.1:51005-100198 GCA_000404065.3 Pinus taeda
GAGGTAGGTAAATAAACAAAACCCTTTAGACTCACTCCTTATGGTAAATAAATAAAAAATAAAAATAAACTAGAGGTATGTAAATAAATAAAATCTCTTTTTATATTTTCTCCATAAACCTCTTTACATTTAAGAAAACTCAAAAAATAAAATAAAATTAGGTGAAGCCTATGGGCCAAATACTATGTAAATAAATAAATATAAAAAGAAGTATAATAGGATTAGAAATAACATCTAAAATCCAGTAGATCCATCCTAAATAAAAATACCATGGGCAAAGATGTATGTTAAATAGATAAAAATATAAATAAACCAGAGGTATGGTAAATAAATAAAACCTTTTTATATTTACCCCATAATACATGAACACTCAAATATTAATATTAATAAAAATAAAGATGTCCCATGGTATTGAGGTGGAATGTAGCCTATTTAAAGTGGGAAATTAAACCAACATAGATTAACTTTTACTGGGGATCTAGAGTGATCAAATATCTTCATATGCAAACTAGAATAGGGTGAAAAAAAATTTGATCCCTCTAGGGGATTGGTAGGTAAAGAGTAACGATGCATTAGGGTAACTTTAAAAGAAAAAAGTTATGTAGGAGATGTTGTAGTAGTGTAAATATTTGTAAACATTTATACGTGGGTTCAAATAAAAAAATACAAATAGTTAAAAGTAATTACCTAGAGAGGCACTCTTCAGGCCTAATATGTAGAGATATTTGAATGCCATGTAAACATTTGTCGTAAAAAATAAATTAGAATTAAATTAAATTAGAAATAAGGTAAAATAAAATAATTAATTCTCATAATTATCAATAAAACTTTCAACTTGTTGAGATTACATAAAAAAAAAATAATAATAAATAATATTAAAATTTAAATATTATAAATAATAATAATATTATTATTCTTATATATTAGTACTTAATAATAAAGTCAATTAATTGGGATTTAACAAAACCTTCGTGTCAAATCCATTCAAATACAAAACTTAATTTAGCGGAAAAGAAGATTTGATTCCTCTAAAGCAATTTAGGTAGATAGAAAGTTAAATTTTTTGTCTTAGTCCAATTTTTTATATCTTAACTCCAATATAATATATAAAATCAGATATTATCATTTTAATTCTTTATTTTTCAATTTTAAAAATAACTAAATGAATGAAATTTAAGTTAGGAGAATTAATTATTTATTTTTATATATTAAAAGAATTAGTAATTAAGCTTAGATGCTATGGATATGACCTAATAGATTTTGACAATTATCATTATAGAATTTAGACTCATGTGATCCATGTCAAATTTATGAGAGATTCTCGAGCGTAAATCACATAAAATTTTCATTTGTCAACGTGTTTCGAACCAACTAGTTTGGTTCTTCGTCAGGACAAGTTGAAGAAACATAGCCAGATTGGCATGTTAAATAGAGTGAGTAAAGACTCCAACGGCTAAATTTGATTAATAGCTAATATTTTACTTTGGGACCAAGGTCAAAATTTTATTTATTAATATAATATATTTTTAATTTATTTTATTATTTTAATAATGGAAATTAGTTGAACTAAGGTGAAATATATAAAATATAATAATAATTTTTAGTTTGAAAAGGTAAATAAAATTCAATATTATTTATTAATTAATATTAATATCATAAAATATAATATATTTTATAATATTGCTGTTAGGAACCAAAAAATAAAAAATAAAAATCAAATAAAATCAAAATCAAAAATAAAAAAATAAAAATAATTGACTTAACCTAACAAATATAAATATAAATAGTAAAATAAAAAGATATAATATATAATATATAAAAATAAAACAAAATAAATCAATAAATAAACCAATAAAGTAAATAAACATATAATATAAATATAATATAAATAAAATAATCAACTACCTAAAATAAAAATAAAAATACATAAAAATATAAACAGATTAAAAAAAATAAATAGATAAAAATATATATAATAGAAGAAGAAAAAATATATATTATTTTTAACACAAGGGATCCAGCAACTGTTTATCTTCCATCTGTCTTCTCTATTGAAATTGATCGGTCTCTTCTCAATGTCAAGGGCTTCCCTAAATTTTCTGTGATGAAGCATGCTCTAAAGGGGAAGACTTGGTCCTCCTATGATTAAGGTAAGTTGCATGCTCACTAATCCTTTGATTAATTGAGCGAAGACTCTCTATATGGTCCCGCATGAACAAGGAATAATATACCCCTTTCATGTCCTTAGGGTCGATAAGATCCTTTACCGACCTAAGGGATTTACGAATGGTGTTGAGGGGTCTAAAGGTCGAGGGGACATTATGCCTCTTAAGACTCCTGATCTTATGAGTGGTCCCTGAACATACGGAAGATGGACACCTCGGACCGATGGACACCTGGGACCGCTCCTTCGGTTCTCTTTTAGCTGATGCATTTTTGGCAGCTTTGAGGAAGACTTTCTGTCCCAGGAACTTGCTATAACCATTCTCAACCAAAACATTAAGGAGGTGGAATTTCTCCTTCTCAAAGCTTTTTTCATCACAGATCCTAAGGGCCTGAGTAGGGCCGAGTAGCTAAGGTGTTCAGAACACCCAACTTCAACTAATTTCCATTATAAAATAATAAATAAATAAAAATAAAGTATATTTGTAGAATTGAGGGTTCTGTGATCCATCAAATTTGTAAGAAGAGCTTCGGCGTAAATCACATTAAAAAGACCATTGTCAACGCGTTTCAAACCAACTAGTGTGGTTCATCATCAGGACAAGTGAAGAAACAGATCTGGCCTAGCATGTTAAATGCAGAGACTCCAGCGGCTGCATAACGGCTAATTAACGGTTACTTAGGACTATAAGGCGAGGTCAAAAAAATTTTTAATAATATTTTTATTTTAATAATCTTTAGATTAATAATATATTACCCTACTTCTATAAATAAGTAAAATTAGGTATAATTATGGTCAGGTTAAAGTTATATTAATAAATTTAATATTGTTCTTTTATTATAATGATCTTAAGATTAATAATATGATATTCTATTTCCATAAATACGTAAAATTAGGTACAATGAGTACTAATGTTATTAGGTTATAAATAAATATGTATTTTAATGGTAAGTTTAAAGCCCTTAAATTATTAATTTATTAATTTATTTACTAAATATATAAATTAGTTTGTTAAGAGAATTAATAATCATGAGGGTTATTTTGAAAAGTAAAGTTCATTGGTATTTATTAATGGTCCTAATTATCGAGAAAAATCTTAAAATTAATAGGATTGTTTATTAAGTAATTTAATTTATTTAATGAGGAAATATATATATATATTAGAATACTGATTAAGATATATCATACTTTTTATCGTTAATATAGAGAGATGATTTGCAATAAAATAAACTATGAAAAGTATAAATGCAATACAATAAATCAAATTAGAACCAAGGATAAATAACTCACTAGGAAAGCATAATAACCCCAAGGATGCATCAAGAAGGTGAAGGCCCCCTACCAATGTACTAATCATCTAACTACATGAAATGAAATTAGAATAATAACTGAAATTATATATATTTCTATGTATGTATATATATATATGACAAATACATATATGTACGGTTGAGAAGAATGATAATATTAAAGAAACGAGGAGGATAAATAATCATCCGCTATATATAACTATAAATAAATACCTGTAATAGAGGAGATTATATTATGCGAACAGAAAGAGAACCTCCTGGAAGAGCGACAAAGAGACGCAAGAGGCGAAGAACAGGAGAAAATTTCAAGGAAACCCTAGATCAAGGCGGAAGAGGAAGAATCAAAAGGCATCGGGGGGGACGATGCAAGCACAACAGAAGAACAACGGGGTGGGGGGGAGGGGGAGAAACACTAAGAAGACAGGGTGGGGATCCAACACCTACTTACCTTCCAGCCATCATCTCTGTTGAGGTTGATAGGCCTTTTTTCAATTTCTATAGCTTCCCTTAGCTTGCGATGATGGAACTGAGCCACCTTGGCAATTACCTTGGCCTCCTCTATATAGACATGATGCTTGGTCTTATCTACATGCTCTGCTAAGGCTGAAGACTTAGTTCTCCCATGCCTCAGGTCAGCTGCATGCTCGCAGATTCTTTGCTGGATGGAGCGCCCTGTTTCACCTATATAGGGCGTCCCACAAGAGCAAGGAATCAAATAAACACCCTTCATGTCCATAGGGTTAACCGGATCTTTCACCGACCTAAGGGAATTGCGAATGGTTTTGAGAGGCCTGAAGGTTGAGGGAATATCGAATTTTCTGAGGATCCGAGCAATCTTGTCTGTGGTCCCCTGGATATAGGGAAGATGGACACCTAGATAGCGTTCCTTAGGTTCTTTCTTCTTAAACGCATTTTTAGAGGCTTTAAGGAAAGCTTTCCGACCCAGGTGCCTACTATATCCATTTTCCACAAAGACATCAAGGAGGTGGGATCTCTCCTTATCCAGGCTCTCATTATCCAAAATTCTGAGGGCACGAGTGGCCAGGGTGTTAAGAACACCCATCTTCTGAGCGGGGAAATGGTGGGAATCGGCATGAAGATATTGCTCTGTGTGCGTTTTCTTCCGGAACACAGAGTGGGAGAGAGATCCATCTTCCTTCCTAGAAATAAGAATATCCAGGAAAGGGAGGCTACCATTGACCTCTTTTTCCATGGTGAAATTAATAGCTGAGGACTGGCCATTGAGGTGATTGAAGAAATGATCAAGTTCCTCATGGCCATGAGGCCAGATGACATTAGTGTCATCTACATACCTTTTCCAAAGCTTCAGAAGCAGACGAGCCGAGGCTAGAGCTTTGGCCTCGAAATCTTCCATAAAAATATTGGCCACGATTGGGGAGAGGGGGGAACCCATGGCAACACCACAGGTCTGCTCAAAGAACTCACCTTCGAAATAGAAGAATGTGGAAGTGAGACAAACCTCGACCAGATGAGCGGTATCTGGATCTGTTAGG
Source organism: Pinus taeda (assembly GCA_000404065.3). NCBI lineage: Eukaryota > Viridiplantae > Streptophyta > Pinopsida > Pinales > Pinaceae > Pinus > Pinus taeda. The sequence goes on from APFE031164556.1 coordinate 55,994, forward strand.
CGATAGATCACTTCCAAGGCCTCTTTTATAGGAATGCAAGTGTACAAGGAGACCACATCAAAGCTGACAAGAATGTCTTCCGGATTAAGCCTAATATCCTTGAGATCCATGATGAAGGAAGTAGAGTCCTTCACGAAGGACTTAGTGCGTCCAACCAGGGGTTTAAGCTTAAGAGCCAGAAACTTGGCTAGAAGGTAGGTCGGACCACCGATGGTGTTGACAATAAGCCTCAGAGGTGCTCCTTCCTTGTGAATTTTAGGCACCCCATAGATTCTAGGAGCAATGGGATTGCTCTCAATGAGCTTGCGGGACAGGGAACTAACCGAGCTACTAGATTTGATGGCGAGAGCCACTGCCTTAGAGATTTTCTTAAGAGGGTTCTTGGCAAGCTTTTTATAACTGCCACTGTTGTGGAGATGATCTAACATCTTCTTACGGTAATCCTCCTTGTTGAGGATGACCGTTGTCCCTCCTTTATCCGCCTTAAGGACCACAATATCTTCATTCTGATTTAAGGACTTTAGGGCATAGAACTCCTCCTTAATGAGGTTCCTCTGCGGGGGCTTAGCCTTCCTGAGGACGACAGCATAGTCCTGCCTAATAGTGTCCTTAATATTATCAGGTAGATCCTTTATTCCATGCTCCACATCGCAAATAATGTCATCAACAGGGATTTTTCTAGGAGCAAGGGCAAAGTTTAAGCCCTTGCCTAAAAGACTAAAAACTTCAGGGGAGAAGGAAAAGCTAGATAGGTTAACAACTTTACTATTCTTGGAAGAGGGAAGAGAGACCTTTTTGCTGAGGTTCTCATCCTCTTTACTACAGTTTGGACTAGCAACGACATCAAGAGATAGAATACTCTTATTGCTGCCGTCTAATATAATATCATTAATGAAACCATTATTCTCACCAACCCTGCTATTAATATTACTTTGATTGTTCTTGATACTATTGCCTATCATGATGATATTATTAGAGATCATATTACTATTATCCAACTCCTTATTATTGCTCATATTATTATAATAACTTTCATTAATCATATTATTATCCAACTCCTTATTATTGCCCATATTATTATAACTACTTTCATTGATTATATTATTATATGTATTAGTATTAATATAACTGTTTTTATTGCATTCAAAATTAATGTTATATGAATTATTTATAGGATTACATACCTTATTATTATTGACCTTAATATTCATGTCTATATTCCTTTTATCTAACTCATTATTATTGCTTATATTATTATAACTATTTTCATTGATTATATTATTATCCAACACTTTATTATTATTGTCCCTATTATTATAACTCCTTTCATTGCTCATATTATTATATGTATTAGTATTAATATTGATGTTACACGGATTATTTATAGAATTACATACGTTATTATTAATGACCTTACTATTAATGTTTATATTCCTATTCCTAATGTCTATATTCCGGTTATTATATATGTTGTCTTTATTAATATGGTTTTTATTGCCACTATATAAACTTTTCATATTATTAATACCTTTATCTTTATTATTGTTAATAGGTCTATAGATATAACCTTCTTTGTTTTCACATACCTCGTTATTCATGTCATTCATATCGCTGTTTTTTATATTATGATCTTTATTATTTAAATTGTTTATAATACTATAGCGTAAATCATTACTGAGCCTTTTACAATTAGAATCCTTACGGTTAAGAACCTTACCAAGCGGACTAACAGCAAAACCAAACTTGAAAGACCGACCTACCTTCCTTACCTCATCCGAGCAATCCGAATTGCTGTCGCTGCTCACCCTATAAGCAAACCGATCATCATCCAATGGGAGCTTCGAATTGCCATTGCCTGCCATATCATCGCAACTGGGAAATTGATTGCCCACTATGGATTCCGAGCCTGAGATACCGATGCTGGCAGCCACAATATTTCCCGCTGGCGAACCCGATCCAGGTGCCGAGATCGCTCTGATTGCACTGGATGTGCCTTCAATCTGGATATTCGGGCAAGGCAGAGGGTAATCTATTAGAGCAGGCGAGAATGAAGCCACGGGTCTGCTCCTGCATTCTGCGCAGATGTCGTTCTTGCATCCTACCTCCTCATGACTAGACATGCAAGAAACCCATCCACCCAGGTTACCTGTATGCGGGTTAGCCACTCTTTCTGTTCGCATAATATAATCTCCTCTATTACAGGTATATAAGGTATTTATTTATAGTTATATATAGCGGATGATTATATATCTTCCTCGTATCTTTAATATTATCATTCTTCTCAACCGTACATATGTGCATTTGTCATATATATATACATACATAGAAATATTTATAATTTCAGTTATTATTCTAATTTCATTTCATGTAGTTAGAGGATTAGTAATTTGGTAAGGGGCCTTCACCTTCTTGATGCATCCTTGGGTTATTATGCTTTCCTAGTGAGTTATTATTTATCCTTGGTTCTAATTGGTTTATTGTATTGCATTTATACTTTTCATAGTTTATTTTATTGCAAGTCATCTCTCTATATTAACGATAAAATTAGTATTCTAATATAAATCATATATATATAAATATATATATATATTTCCTCATTAAATAAATTAAATTACTTAATAAACAATCCTATTAATTTTAAGATTTTTCTCGATAATTAGGACCATTAATAAATACCAATGAACTTTACTTTTCAAAATAACCCTCATGATTATTAATTCTCTTAACAAACTAATTTATATATTTAGTAAATAAATTAATAAATTAATAATTTAAGGGCTTTAAACTTACCATTAAAATACATATTTATTTATAACCTAATAACATTAGTACTCATTGTACCTAATTTTACTTATTTATGGAAATAGAATATCATATTATTAATCTTAAGATTATTATAATAAAAGAACAATATTAAATTTATTAATATAACTTTAACCTGACCATAATTATACCTAATTTTACTTATTTATAGAAGTAGGGTAATGTATTATTAATCTAAAGATTATTAAAATAAAAATAATATTAAAAAAAAAAAATTGACCTCGCCTTATAGTCCTAAGTAGCCGTTAATTAGCCGGTAGCCGTTGGAGTCTCTGCTCAGTCTATTTAACATGTTAGGCCAGATCTGTTTCTTCACTTGTCCTGATGATGAACCACAATAGTTGGTTCGAAACACGTTGACAATGGTCTTTTTAATGTGATTTACGGCGAAGCTCTTCTTACAAATAATGTATATTAATAAATAAAATTTTGAGGTTGGTCCCAAAGTCAAAAATTAGCTGTTAATCAAATTTAGCCGTTGGAGTCTCTGCTCAGTGTATTTAACATGCCAAGCTAAATCTGTTTCTTCAACTTGTCAGTTGGTTCGAAAGACGTTGACAAATGAAAATTTTATGTGATTTATGCTGAAGAATCTCTCATAAATTATCATTATAATTTATGGGAGTGATCACCCCATACCATATTTACCATACAATATTTGTTGAGAAATTTAAACTAACTTAACATGAACTTGTATTATCTAAATTACTTTAAAAAAAATAATTCACAGCAAATAATTATTATCTTCTTCTCCCAAATTCAAATTCATAAAAATAATATATATATATATATATTAATATATATATATATATATTAAACATTAAAAACCCATTAATTTACATATGAAATGGTCAAATGGCAGTGTTATTGTCGGCTTTATACAATGAAAAGATGAGAGTGTTTATGTATATATAAATCAAAGATCTATTCGGAGCCAACAATGAAGATCTAGCTGCGCGAAACAACAATCCAGATCTTATTATTGTTGAACTGCGCAAAACTTCATATCTCTTGATCAGATCGATTCTTCAAAGAATGGAACCAGGGAACACAGGCATTCTCCGTCTTCTGAGAGACGTGGAAGGCCAATTAAACGCGTACGCAAGAGAGACAATTACAATCACTGAAAGGCCCCAAAGCGAAGATCATGTAGATGCAGAGCATTTGGTGTCCAGCATAACTGTTAATATGACTGGTAATATGATCGAACCTGAGAATGTTGGTACAATGGAATTGCAGAATATCACAGAGAATGTTGGTCTACGTGAGTTGCACGAAGAGTGGCCGGGAGAGAGGATAGATCGCACGATAGTCAGAGTTAACGGAGCCGATGAAATTGGTCAAACTGAGGAGAGTGATGAAGATTATCTCCTGACATTTACGTTGGCGGAGAATGTAATCGTTATCAGATTTATAAATGATTTGCGCCCACAGAGCGATGGAATCGTTAAAACTCAGATTATTTGGAATTCCAAATTCTCGTGGCGTGATATCAAACAACATCTGGAGAATGATACATATAAATTCTATTTCAAATATGAAATTATCTGTATCGGCATCCCTGACTCTTCAGACGACTCAGAAGAAGAAGAGGAAGAAGAAATAATTACTAGTGATGCAGAAGAAGTGTGGGTAAAAAGCATTTTTCGTGCAGCAATTGATGCGTTGCCAGCAGTTATAAGTCCCCAGGAAAAGGAAAGCGGGGATGTTGTAATGTGCCCTATCTGTCACGAAACGTTTTCCACTGGAGATCCTGCAAAACAATTGCCGTGCACACATAGTTTTCATGCAAAGTGCATTCTGTTATGGTTTGATCGTAACCATTCGTGTCCAATATGCAGACGTGAGGTGGTGTTGCAGCAAGACAACCTTGTTGTTCTCAACTTAAGTTTTCGGTAACTTAATTTTTTTTCATTAGTTGGCCATCTAGTTTGAAGCTTTTCCTATTACTCTGTTTCTTGACTCCGCCAAACAAGATTAATTAGTATTTTCCATGTTGCATTAGTAATAGACCTTTTGACATTACCATCATCAATAGCTGAAATGGGTTGGTTTTATATTGTAAATATCTATTGTATTACTGCTTGAAAACCGCTGCAGCGCCGAAATGTTAGTTCATTCCTCTATATGTTCAGTATATTTCAGTGTTCAGTATATGTAACCTATGCAACATGAGCTTACGGGTTTTATTATACGTTCATGATTTGGAATTATGAATATCCTTTCTATTTGGTGAGCACCGCATTTTGTTTAGTGCATAATATTTAAAGATATGCTTGATTGAAGGCCTGAATGTGTTTTTATCAGTTGTAAAATGTGACAGATTTTTAAGTATTTCACTCTCTTTACTGTAGGTAACCGGCTAGTGTAGGTAACATGATGCTCTTCGATTTTATTGTGCATGTTAGAATTGGAAAAATGTTATGGGATATCTTTTTATAATAAAAAATTATGCAGCATAAATAATCTTTATGTTAGGTTAACATCTCACTGTAATGAACATCTCACTGTAATGAAAATGGTGTCATTTGGGTGGACGCCTCATTGTTAATTCAAATGTGTAGTTTTGAAAATTTGTGGGGCTTTTATTTATGTTAATTGAATTAGTTGTTAAGTTTGGATGTATTACCTAAAACTATTAGCTTTCTTGACTTTATAGATTTTGTTATTTATATTTCTATTTCAAAATTCCAATTCATTATATCAATGAATGTCATGCATTGAGGCTCATCCAAGTGTTTTTCAATCATGTTTTAGAATGCCTAATTATCTAGGTTAGATAACAAAAAAAATTGTAAGTGCATTCAGACTTCCATATATATTTAAAACTTCACAATAAAGAAGTTTATAATTATTTACCCTGTACTTGTAATTATTTACACTGTACTTTCATCCAAAGAAAGGGTACACGGGATTTTATGAATGAATTTCACTTCTAATGCTTATATTATGCAGAATGTGTATAAATGTATTAGTTAAGTGAATGCAAGTAAAAACATTTGTTTACGGGAAGCCAACTAAGATATGTTAATAAGATAAGTAAGATAGTTAGCTTAGCTTGGGAGATATCAAGTTAGCTTCCTAGTAGTGCTAAAGAATATCAGGCCTGGTTAAGGATGCGCATGATTGTAACATTTTGCAAACGTATTGAAGGGTAAAGCAGAGGGTGCATGATTGTAACATTTTGCAAACGTATTGAAGGGTAAAGCAGAGGGATAAGCAAACTGTGTGAAGTCTGGTATAGCTGAAATAAAATGACATCACATCAATCTCAAGGGTGCAGAAAGAGAAACCTGGTTCCACCATTCCCCATACTTTTTCCAATGAGACTTTAGTGCATGCTCCGCACGCTGATGCCGAAAGGGTCAACATTGTAGGGATTTGTTTGGCTAACTAACATTAAAACTAAGTCACACCCTCATCAGCCAACACCTCACTAACATCTAGTGCTTGTGAGATTCTTCCCTTTTTATTCTATGTTCTTTAAAGCTTACCAATTGATCTTGTAATTCTTTGGATAAAAATGGATGTCACCTAAAGGCCTTAAGAATTTCAATTCATTCAGGTCCCTTGGAATAAATAACTTATGTGGCCCTATCCCAAAGGAGCTTGGAAATTTTGTTAACTTGGTTTCATTATAATATTCTTGGAAATTTGGTTAACTTGGTTTCATTATAATATTCCTTTCTCTCTATTTATTTTTTTATTTTGTTCCATCACTCTATCACCTGTGAATTGACCCGGGGATTCATCTAGTTACCATATACTTGTTTTTTTCCAAGTGAGTTGCCATTAAGGACAACACATGCATCATAATGCCAATGGTACATTTATAATTTGATTTCTATGAATTAAATTTTGGCAAAAGTTTGAAATTAAAATTATTTTTTTTGCATAAATTACAAGACGTTGTTACTTTCCATAATAGCTCTGTGGTTTTCATATATGTAGGACATCTAGGAAACAAGTGGAAGTTTTTGGTCAATTATAATTGTACAACGATAATCAAAATCCTATTTTTCTCTCAAAAAGGTTCACGGAGGTTCCTTGTCAACACTGGTAAAACTAGGCCACTGATGCAAAAAATTTGTTGTTTTCAACACTAAATTAGGGTAGTTTTGGATTTTGATGGATTTCTCCCAAATTCTAGTTATAAGAAGGATGAATTGGACCTCTTCGCATTCATCTAGCATTTTAGTAAATACATTTGAGAATTCTATGTTATTTTCTTATAGAAACACTTATAAATATGTGTGATATGAGGTAGAAAGATATATTATGTCATGTTATGTTTGATGAACTATTTCTACTCGGTTGAAGTAAATTAATCTAGAGTTTCTCATGTATTCATTGTGCTTAATGGATGATTCTTAGCCTATTCTTCAAGTTTTTTTAAATCATTTTCAACTTAAGTGTGCAAGCAAAGCATGGAAGGCCTCCATTCCCAAGCCCATGCACTTGTTTCTAATTGTACGGTATGATATTCTAGTTTGCTGCAATTTCATTGTGTTAATTTCTTATGCATTTTAGTATTATTTGACAATATTGGTTGTTGTTATGCTTGAAAACAAGTGTTATGAAGTTGCCTCATGTAAAGGAGATTGATATTTCTCTCATTCTCAATAGTTAGAATTCTCAAAATTGCCCATTTTGGTCAAATTGCTTGTGTGTGATTGGATTGTTCGAATTCAGTTAGTTAATTAATTGATTGATAGTAATTGATAGTCTAAAAGTGTTGATTCCATTAATGGAAGATTTCGTAGTCAATCTCTAGTAAGGGAGATTGAAGTTTGCTTGGTAACAATGCTTAATATCTCAACTAGTTAAAGTGTTAATTTTTTAGAATTAGTCTCTAAACCATAGATTTTAGTGTGTTTCTAAGTTCATGAATTTTAGATTGATAATAAAATTGATGATCTAATTTACACCCTTAAATTGGACTGACAACTGTTGTTTTATATATGTTGTACATGTTGTATATATGGTGTTATGTGTATGTTACATATCTAGTACTATGTACATATAGTGTTGTGTACATGTTGGATATGTGATGTTCTTTATATATGGTGATGAGGGTGTGTTGGATATGTGGTGCTGGGAACACATGGTGTTGTGTACATGTTGTATACGCAATGCTATGTACAAATGGCATTGTGCACATATTGTATATGCGGTGTTGTGTACATGAGGTGTGGTGTATACATTGTATATATGACATTTTGTATATACTGTATGAGTACATGTTTTACATGTGGTGTTGTGTACATATTATTTTATGTACATGTTCTACATGAGGTGTTTTATGTATGCAATTTTGTGGAAATGTTGTACATGTGGTGTTGTGTGCGCATGGTTCTGTGTACACACTGTGTAGGTGGTGTTGTGTACAGGTTGTGTAGTTGGTTTTGTGTACATGTGATGTTGTGTACGCATTGTGCAAGTGGTGTTTTGTACACAATGTGCAGATAGTGTCGTGTACATGTGGTGTTGTGTACACATTGTGCATGTGGTAAAGTGTACATGTTGTAAAAGTGGCAGTGTTGCAGATGTGGTATTGTGTGCATGGCATACATGATGTATGGTGTACGCATGGTATTTTTTACATGGCATACATCTCGATTTTTGTACATGGGGTACTGTGTTATGTGAATCGTGTACTCATGGTATTGCGATATGTGTATTCGTTACGTTGTAATGTGTACGTATATGTTTTATGTTGTACACTACGTGTAGGCATATGTGTTGTGTTCTACACTGAGTGTAGGTGTATGTGTTGTGTTTTACACCAGCTGTAGGTGTATGTGTTGTGTTGTATGTCGGGTGTAAGTGCATGTATTGTGTGGTGTTGTATGTCATGTGTGGGTGTATGCATGTGATGTATATTGTGTGTATGTTTACATGATTGAAGGAAATATAACTACTGGGCACTTGTCGAATGTGGTAACTGAGTCGGTGTGTACGAAAAGGACAAGGATACAGGAAAAAGAAAAGGACCGATTGAAGGATAAGTATCAAGATTTATCTTAATTTTTATTATGCATGTAATTTGTGATTTTGATTTGTGATTATTACATGTGATTTATGATTTGTGATGATTACATGTGATCTATAACTTTGATTATGATGGTTTCGTTCTGAGATAATCATATGTTATATGTTTATACATGATGGTTTGATCAAACAATTAGTTTGACGTGTTGTGACATGAAGAAAACAAATTTGAAATGTACCTTATTCACTGGCCAAAAATGAGGTATGGTTTGAGTTTATTTCAATTCATTTTGAAACTAATGGAAGTTATGTGCTTGGTGTAGGAAAGCATGAGAAATTCCCAGTTTGTGTGGTTGAAACTGAATGCAAGCATTAATAAAATCTATATGTGTATGTGTTCGTTATTGTAAATATTGTAATGAGATATGTTATAAAGCTCTAGTACATTGTATGCTTGTCATGTATTCAGCAGTGGCCATTGTAAATACCGCAATGAGGTAAGTTGTAAAGCTCCATGGGTAGTATGTTTTGATTGTTAGTGTCTTTGGTCGTTTTAGGTGTCATAGAACATTGAGGATGGTGTTCCCCTAAGGGGAATGGGTCTATTATAGCCCCAGCTTAAAAGTTGGTATGATAAAGTTAATAAAGGAAAAATAAGACCAAGGTCATGGGACATGTATCCCAAGTTGAATGTTGGGAAGAACATCCTAGTGGGTGTTCATTTGGTGTGTTATGTATAATGGAAATTGACAAAGGCAATGGAAAATGATCTAGGTTTGGGTGTGACAAAGGACCCTTCCAAGACCTTTTACTTTCGTGATGTGTTAAATTGCATTTTTAAAAGAACATTAATGAATACATCTGGATGTTGTAAAGAAGAGGAACAAGGCAATCATCAACAATATAAAAACATAAGATGTTGATAAGAAAGTTCATAGAGCACAGACTACGTTTCCAAGCCCCGGTGTTAAGATGTTGTAGGCTGATGCATTAAGTGTTGTCAATAGTGATGATGTACACAAGAGATGATGTCGTGATCATACAAGGAAAATGTCCTTGTTGGGTCTTGAAATTTTCATTCACTTCCATTACACTTTCACTATCATGTCCATTATATCACCTCCATTTCACCTTCATTTCACTACCACGTCACTACATTCATCTCACTTTAATCATTATTGGGTCACATTTATGTTTTTCCAAACTTTATTAATTCTTAGCATTTTTAAGTGAATTTGTGATTAAAAAATAGAAAACATTGTGCATATGCTTATACCTAACAAGTGGGATGAGATTGTTGACATGTGTAGGTCAAAAAGAAACTTCTAGAAGGCCTTTATGTGGCATCCTAAAGCCAAATTCGAATCTGAGTGGATAAGATCATGGGGATCATGAGGATATGTCTCACATTTCTTATTTGTATTGAAACTCTAAGAAGACATGTGTCTTATCATTTCCTATTTTGATTATAACTCTAGAGGTATAAGGAGAGATTCATGGACTCTTATTAATGATATGACTTCTCGTCTTTTTTGATAAATAGGAGATCCCTCTCCTTCATTTGGAAGGTTTTGTTAACATTGTTAGCTCAACTTGTTGTACCTTTTAATTTTGAATAATTTGAATAAATATTTGAGGTTCCCAACATGGAAGGAGATGTGAAGTAGGAGATGTCATGGAGCATATTAGAATGTAAAGTAGAATAGATTTTATTTTGTAGTTTTGATTTGATTTCATTCAAGTATGTCATTTTATTGTTTTCAAGTTTAATAGTTTAGATTTTCCATTCATGCAAGTGCCTCCAACCGGTTGATTGTAGATTTATCTAACTGTGTAATCTATGCTTGACAAAATAGTCCAAGAAAGCAGTCCTCCTATTTTCCAATTGGTGCTTGGAGCATTAGAGCACACAATAGATTTGATGTTAGTTTAATAACTCATGTTGTAAGTGAATATTTCTGAAAGCCCTTTCAGTTGATGGTTCATCTTAAAACTAAGTGGTGAAGTATTTCATTTATGAATGAGTTTTTCTCAAGTGGTGAAGTATTTCATTTATGAATGAGTCTTTCTTTGCATTTTTATGTTTACTTTTTATTAGAACAATGAAGTATTGGATCCCTCCAAATGCTATCACAAGGAGGTAGTTCTTCCAAAATTGTGTAGCAGAGTGATAAACACTTCATTTAGCTATTATAGTAGAGTAGTTGCAATTTCACTTTCAGTCTTAGTCTTTCATTTAATTTTGTTGCAAATTCATTTTCAGTTTTAGAACAATGAAGTATTGAATCCATCCAAATGTTATCCCAAGGAGGTAGTTCTCCCAAAATTTTGTCGCAAAGTGACAAAACACTTCATTTAGTTACATGTTTTTTATTTGCTTTCCATTTCAAATAGCATTGTCATTTTTGCTTTCATTTCATAGAAATTTTTCTAGCTTATATTAATCTAACTATTCAAAGTTTTGATTTGTTTTTATCTAATGTTCATTTCCTTTTCTCCCTTCTTTAGAAACTAGATTTTAGGTCATTAGATTTAGTTTTCCATTAACATCTAGAGATTTCATTTAGAAGCATAACTTTTCTTTCTTAGATTAATTCCTTAAGCATGAGAAACAAAACCCCCAAAAAAAACATAAACTATAAAACAACAAAGTAAGAGAAAGGTTAACTAAGCACATATAGTGTAATACACTTCATCAGTTTACGATACCTGGATTGATAATTTATGAGAGCAATTTAGGACACTAGATTGACTAGACATTTTGGCGTCGTTGCTGGGGAAGTGTAATCAGGAGACCTTATTTCTTACATCTAAAAAAAAAAAAAAAAAAATCTCCTAATACACTTTGTGTGATTTGGAGGATCAGAAAATTAATTGTATGTTAAAAAAAAACACACACACAATAATAAATTCAACTGCTTGGATAGGTTTAGCTGGCTAGACTGACTGGTTATGGTTTGTGTTGACCATCAAAACATTGTGTCATTTTTAATAAGATTTTGCAAATTAGCTATCGAACGTAGCCCTATTCTGCAGCTAATTGTGTGTTCCATAGCTACTTCCATGGTTTAGCAGGTTATATGCATCAAACAAGGAAACCAACCACATGGGCATCTCTAAAATTGTCTCAACATGGATTTTATAGTAGTCACCCAGCCCAGATTGATTAAAAAAACTAGCCTAAGACGACACTCAAAGTCCTGTTTTCAGGTTCTAGTACATTCACCTTGAAGCCTTAGATTGCCTGAAATTGAGAACCATTAATCATTTTTATAAAAAATCACAATTTCAGACAAATAAATAAAAGAAACAACCAATGGCTATCTCCAATCCCAGTTTCCTCTGCGGCCTCAATAGAAAACCTGCATTACAGTTTGAGCTTTAGCCTTGAAACAAACCTACAAGAATAGTTCAAAAAAAAAATGTGCAAATTATAGAATTCAACAGATCGAATTGCATGGACTTTTGTGTTGAAATAAAAACTCTTGTGTGGCTTTCAAAATAATGTATGTGTTTTTACAGTTGCGGCATCAAATTCATGTGGCAGAAATTTTGAAACCAATGTGCTTGTTGTTTTCTCGCCTTACACTTTCTAGGTTATGTAAAAAAACTAGTTTTTACTTATTGATTTCTACAAGAATTCCCCAAGATGATTAGGAACTAGTGATGTAGCAAACCAACAATCCCGTGATCTAATCAATACTACGTTTTAACACTCGGATTTGATCCATGCACCTGGTAATTGTGATCAACCAATGCCCCGCTAATCCATACACCATTTCCAAAAAACACAAGTGTTCAGATCACCGATAGCCTTACTTGTAGAGGCTATATCATCGAGAACACGCCATTAGCTGATTCATCTGCTAGTGCTATTGTCTATTCTATGATTGCATCTAGAGAAAATTCGAAACTGATTTTTTTTTTTTTTTTTTTTTTTTTTTTTTTTTTTTTTTTTTTTTTTTTTTTTTTTTACAGAAGATGTAATTGACAGAAAACAAAGAATGAAAAAATGTCAAATTTTAAACACAAATTCTGGCCAAATAAAAATGAATTCAAAAAAAAAAAAAACATGGGTTTTTTTGGGAACGGGGTTAGTTAGATAAACCAAAACCAGTTTTGAGAATTTGGTAATGGTTGGGGAGAATTTTTTGGTTCTTTGAAATCCCATTTGGCATGCAAAGTGAGGAAAAAACGAATTTCATTAAATGAACAGATCACTGTTTGAACACGGCACGTTCCAGGAAGAAAAATTCAATTTAAAGGCTAATCATGTTGTGGCATTCAATCCATATGGCGCATCTAAGAATCCAATTCGATTCAGACTTATTACACCATGCCTTCCATCTTCAATGCCAAACGGTCTAATGATGCAATCTCTGTTTTCGACTCGTGCTTAACCGAACTTCTCCCACACACTTGTCAAACACCTTTTAGTGCATACAATAACTCTGTTTTCATCCAAGAGAACCAGCTACTAGAGAATCAAACATTCCAGCTGAATCAAAATGTATAACATTAGTTTCCAATTGACAATATTCTATGCAGGGCAAGCTCATGTTTTGAATGATATCCATCTTTCTAAGGTAGATCCCATACTAGCTTTAGCTTGATCAAATGGGCAGTCTTGGACTTTCTTCCTGTACATGGATGCATAAAATTTAGTTTCCAATAACTTAAATAAAAAAGCCGATGTCTTGGCTATATTTTAGCTATGGAATGCAGTCACATTCTGCAGTTAATCGGCTGTTCCGCAGCTACTTTCATGCTTTTGCAGGTTCCAGGTGTCAAGAGGGAAAAATGACTACATGTGTAGCTTGGAAAACATCAGGGCAGGAATTTTGGTAGTCTTGTGCAAATTTTGAAAACTGCTTTGTCCTCAAAGATTTTATAGAATATTCATTTGTTGTGTGTCTAACCTATAGCTCCTTACATTATCATAGTTTTTCTTCCTGTATTGATAGATTTGGTTCATTGTCTCAAAATGAAGAAGCCATCATTTTTTTCAATTGGGTACATGAACTTATTTTCACGTAGAAACAAGGCCTTCGAGTTGATGCATATTATAGTGACAACACAATCATAGATTTATGTGTTTTAGAATAGAGGTGTGCGTTATCACTATGTCGCCGCATGTTCTTCTCGACTTTAGGGAGAAAAATAAAAAACAAAATCGAAGGAACAGCATCCAAAGGAACAGCAAGCCGAAGGAACAACATCCGAAGGAACAGTAGGCTGAATGAACAACAAGCCGAAGGAACAACAGTTCGAAGGAACAACATCCGAAGGAACAACAAGATGAAGCAATAGCAACTGAAGGAACAACAGTCCAAAGGAGCAACAAGCAAAATTAGCAAAAGCAAAAGGAACAACAAAAATAAAAACATCAGGAAAAGGTCACAAAATTTGCTCTTCCAGAGATAAAATGTAAGACAGAAAACAAGAATAGCCAAAGAACTCACAAAACTTTTGAATTTAATCTTAGGAGAAGGAACTACCATCAGCTCATTCTCATTGCTCAGTTTCTAAAATCTACTGTCGATTGTAATAGGAGCTTGCTCCACTTTTGGCAATAAATATATTAACCGTTCTTTTTATAAAATAAATAAATAAATAAAAATAAAAAAATGAATCAGTGAAATAAGTAGATTATTTTCTCACTTTTCTAGAAGTTATTGATTAATTTTGGATTGATGATGAAAAATGAATAGCTAACTTTCTATTCAATATTTTTATCTATAGAAACTGTGCACGTTCTGCGACTAGAAAGCCATTCCGCAACTAAACATCAATTCTGTAGCTAAAAAGACTCATTGTTCAAATCAGTCTAACTTTCTCATACGAAATCGGATTTCTATGATTCAAGTGTCATTGGAAAGATATCGATGAGATCTACACAATGATAAATCCATATTTAAATTTTTAAATAGCCAAGAATGAAGAAATTGCTCAAAAGGTATAACAATTAACTTGAGGCACTAATTCTAAAGCAAGTATAAATTCTTTTTGTTTTCCTTCGTGAACTTGTTTCATTAATACGAATTCTTAGTTTTATGCGTAAATATCATAACTAGATAAATTGATCACCTCTCTCTTTTGATAGTCTTACATTCCATTGCAGAAGAAGTTTTAGCTTTTTTGCAGGTTCCAGGAGGAAGGACAGATGACTACAAGTGAATAGTGTCTCTCTTAGAGCCCAATTTGTGTCATAAGAGGTTGATCAGCAACAAAGAAGAAACATCAACGCATGAGCACTTGCTAATGAAAAATCAAATCCAAGCACTTGAAAAACTTTCACATACTATTGTCTCCATTACATCCATACTTCATAATAAACCATTGACCTCATTTCCCTTCATATTTTCCATTTACATTCACATATACTTTCTATTACTTTTTGTCCACTCCTAACCCACAAATAAAAGAAAGAGGCTCAGTTACATGCTTATTACCCTTTTCCATTACTACTTTCCATTTTCATCTTCCATTTTCATTTTCTCTTTCCTATCATTTTCATTTTGCAAACAAACCCTGCTTCAATGCCAATTAATGAGTCCAAAGTCCTTTGAGTCTAAATTCCTTGCAAAAACATCAGATCTTCTAGGTGACTCGACAATGGACAATTTATTTGTACCTAGCAAGATGTGTTCGTACATCTTGATTCTCATTGTAATCAATGGTGAGAGTTCTCGTGTTGACTAGTGGCATCCATTAATGGCCACTAATTCAAAAATTTCTTGCTATGTTCGACATCAGAACATCTATTCACATAGTAGGAATTGTGCCAATGAGTTTTGAAGACATGAAGACTATTATTTTCAGCATTTTGGAGTAAATATAAAATAGATCAGCATCATTCAGTAGCAAATTCAACAAGTTTTAGTAGAAGAAATAAAAAGTCATCTTATTATCCATGACCCCTTTTTTCCGGCCACTTGAAGAAGATTATGATCAGAATTTTCTAGCCACCACACATACAACTCATCCATTTCAAAGGGGTAAGTTAAGGTACCTCATTTTCTATGTTTTTACCATAGAATCCCATAAAAAGCTAGAATGATAATTGTTGGAAAAAAAATTCTCTTCCTCATTTCATAAAATTGCCAATACCATCAGTGGGGGGGGGGGAATACATTCATATTCATATCTTGCCATGTTCATATCATATTCAAAAGCCCACATACTTCCAAAATATATTAACTATTACATTATTATTATGAGCATACAATGGCTTTTCAAATGTGCTTAAAGGATAATTGGATACAAACACAATCATGGTTGTCACACAAGAACCAACCATCATGCAATCCAATAAAGATATACTTTGCAACAATAATCGAATTATCGTTATGCAAAGTTCAAAGATCAAAATTGAATGGAACAACAAAATATGGTTGTAACAAAAGAACTAACCATGTTGTAATTCAAGTAAAATACTTTGTAGAAGTATGAAGTTATCAAATGATATCATGCAAAGTTAAGCCAAAGCTCAAGGATCAAAAGAATTAATGTAATATATATCGAATGAGGACATGCAATAGCTTCAATTGGGGGGTATGTTGGGTCTTGAAATTGTCATTCACTTCCATTACACTTTCACTATCATGTCCATTATATCACCTCCATTTCACCTTCATTTCGCTACCATGTCACTACATTCATCTCACTTTCATCATTATTGAGTCACATTTATGTTTTTCCAAAGTTTATTAATACTTAGCATTTTTAAGTGAATTTGTGGTTAAAAATTATAAAATAATGTGCATATTCTTATACCTAACAAGGGGGATGAGATTGTTGACATGTGTAGGTCAAAAGGAAGCTTCTAGAAGACCTTTATGTGGCATCCAAAGGCCAAATTCGAATTTGAGTGGAGAAGATCATGGGATCATGACGATATGTGTCACATTTCCTATTTGTATTCAAACTCTAAGAAGACATGTGTCTTATCATTTCCTATTTTGATTATAACTCTAGAGGTATAGGGAGAGATTCATGGACTCTCATTAATGATATGACTTCTCATCTTTTTGTATAAATAGGAGATCTCTCTCCTTCATTGGGAAGCTTTTGTTAAGTTTGTTAGCTCAACTTGTTGTACTTTGTAATTTCAAAGAATTTGAATAAAGCTTTGAGGTTCCCAATATGGAAGGAGATGTGAAGTAGGAGATGTCATGGAGCATATTAGAATGTAAGGTAGAATAGATTTTATTTTGTAGTTTTGCTTTGATTTCATTCAAGTATGTCATTTTATTGTTTTCAAGTTTAATAGATTAGATTTTCCGTTCATGAAAGTTTAATTCATGCAAGTGTGTTGAACCGGTTGATTGTAGAATTATCTAATTGCGTAATTTATGCTTGAAAAAATAGTCCAAGAAAGTAGTCCTTCTATTTAGCAATTGGTGCTTGGAGCATTAGAGCACATAGTAGATTTGATGTTAGTTTAATAACTCATGTTGTAAGTGAATATTTCCGAAAGCCCTTTCAGTTGATGATTTATCTTAAAAATAAGTGGTGAAGTATATCATTTATGAATGAGTCTTTCTCTGCATTTTTATGTTTACATTTTCAGAGAATAGTGAAGTATTGGAACCCTCCAAATGCTATCACAAGGAGGTAGTTCTCCAAAAATTGTGTAGCAGAGTGATAAAACACTTCATTTAGATGTTATAGTATATTAGTTGCAATTTCACTTTCAGTCTCAATCTTCCATTTAAGTTTGTTGCAAATTCATTTTCAGTTTTAGAACAATGAAGTATTGAATCCCTCCAAATGCTATCACAAGGAGGTAGTTCTCCCAAAATTATGTAGCAAAGTGACAAAACACTTCATTTAGTTACATGTTTTGTATTTGCTTTCCATTTCAAATTGCATTATCATATTTCTTTCATTTCATAAACATTTTACCGGGTTAGATTAATCTAACTATTCAAAGATTTGATTTGTTTTTATCTAATGTTCGTTTCCTTTCCTCCATTCTTTAGAAATTAGCTTTTAAGTCATTAGATTTGGTTGTCCATTAGCATTTAGAGATTTCATTTAGAAGGATAATTTTTCTTTCTTAGATTAATTTCCTCTAAGAGATGTTCTGCTACAGGTACTCTCAGTCAAAAAGACTCCTATCAGTATGACACAAACTCATGCATGATGAGAATCTCACCAACATGGCATAAAAGGGATCTCAATGCAAACATACATGATGACAACCTGAGTAACCCATTAACATACAACAAAGGGATCTCAACACATAACATGACAAATCAGGACAACAAGTACATCACATAAACGATTCCGCATCACATCAACCATGAACTATGAAAACAAGTAATGAACAAGATCCATCATCAAACATCAAACAGAGATTTGTGCAACACAATGCATAGAAAAATAAGTACATGAACACATAGCATATACCTCAAAACCAAGGGTCATTTGAATAAGCAAATGTCAAACTTTGAAGTTGCTCGAATCATCGAGCTCACAGCATCAATCACATGGAAATGACTGCTCGCACATGAATGCTGACACTTGCATTCTACTTAGAAAAGTGGCTAGAAAATGAAATGAGCGAATGAAAAATCTGAACACATCGTCAGATTTGTGGCATCGAATTGTGCAAAATCGACTGTACAATTTTTGGATTATGAGAAATTGAGAATCTAGGGCTCAAGGAATCTTTTAGATTCCCCCTAGATTCCTCAAAGATTCTACTCCATTGGCGGACTAGAAATCTACAACTCAAAAGGTGAATTTGACCTCGCCAGTGTGATCCCTGTGGAAAACCATGAAAAATGACTGTAAACGTGACTATATTCCGACATGGAGAATAATTACCTCCTCGGGAAAATTTCATGGATCATGGTTCTGCTCCCTGTTTCTACAGCAGTCATGGTTCCACCCTCATATTGAAAATGGCCGAAAATGTAGAAATTTTATGGAGAAATGGACAATTCCATTGCGCGCGTGGCATCAAGAAGTGTTGACGCCATATAAAATTTGTCAAATTCTAACAAAGTGAAATTTCGCCCCTCCTACAAAATTTTGCCTCGAACTACGTGCATTGGCTCCTCACTGAGCGCACTGATGAATTGAGTTTAAATAAAAATTGGGTGATGGATTGCCCAATAAATCTATTAGTGGAGTCGGTTTGAGATTTGTTTAATAGGGAGGAGGTCGGGAGGTCAAACTCCGCCTCCTCCTTTTTTGATACATGAAATCTCTTTATCTTTAGCAAACCACTTTTTTTTACATTATGGTTGGGTAGGGCCCGACCACCATACCCACCTAAAATAGTCATTAATGGTTAACTTGGTGTGATTTGGGTTGGGTCCATGCCCCAAGGGCCAGCCCACCCATGTATGTTGTTCGTTGTTTGAGCCCCGTTCTGTGGGGTGGTTATGGTGGCTTTGTGCGAGTAGTTTTGTGGTGTGAGATGAGGGAGCCGTGGGAGCAGCCGGGGTTGTGGCTCACCCTTCCACCAATTATTTTATTTTAATTTTTTTATGTGGATTCCGTTGGGATTTGAGGTGGTGGGGTTGGTGGCCCGCCACCCATTTTTATACTTTTTTTTGTTATATAAAACAAAATTTGCATTTTTGAAAATTCGTTTTTAAGCCATAGGAGTCTTTTTAACGGGGCCACAAATTTGCCCAGAATCTGGCCCAGGCTGGCCAGAATCTGGTGGACGGGTTCTATCTAAATTGTGGCCTCCTTAAGCATGCCTAGTTAACAAAAGGTCAACCCAACTTTGACTACTTCTATTTCTTTCATCCATACTCGGATTGATGAACTGTTCACACCACCACAATCATGATGACGAGATGTTTAACATGAACCTAGTTCGAGCATAATCTAAACACTTTGAATTTTTCAGCTTTCCTGAGTCTTCTTTGTCCTCTGTGTGTCTCCGGAGCCACCTGGATCAATCCTCGCCACTGAGGAGCTTTTGGTCATCCAAAAGCATGAAAAACAATCTACAACATTTTTTTACCTTGTCTGCATCACAAGCGTCCTGAAAGGTCTTGCATCCATCTCCTTCACCTTTTTTCTTTCGAGCCTTAAGTGATGAGCCAACACTTGTAACCTCTATAGTACATTGTTTCACAAATTACATGTTGCCTTTCCTAAACAACTAACGAAACAAGCATCCCACACATGCCACGAGTTTATAACACATACTTGGTGGTAAAGTTTACAACGAGATGGAAGCAACAGTCTAACTACTAGAACAAGACCAACATATCATTATTGCTTCAATAAGTCATGGAAAATACATCATCACTGCAACATATGATTTACAAAGATAAGGCCAAACACTATTTTTTTGACAAGTGATGGAAACACTATTAGAAAATTATATATTATAGAGCAATGGAACATATAAAATATTGAAAAAATATACACAGAAAACGTATAAAACAAGAGAGACATAGATATACATGGTTCACCCAGTTGGGCTACGTCCACCCCGAACAACCAGTCCTTCCTTTCTATTATCCAGCAAAATGAAGAGACACAACCTACAGCAGATCCGCTGTAATATCCTCTGTTTTCTCTCACAGTCTCACCTCTCTTTTTCTCGCTCGGAGAATACATATCTATTACAGAGCTTCAAATACAATACCTTCATACAAAGAGAGGGGTTTCCTTCTAGGGAAAAAAGCCATAAACTAAACATAAGTTCTACCATCAGATCATCCGCCTAATGAACGGCCCAAATTGACTAGAAATTACTATACTTTTACAAGGCAATTTTACATCTATTTTTAGCTTCAGGGGCGCTGCCCCCAAAACTCGTGCCAGGGGACCGCTGGCCCCTAAACCCCCCAACCGAGGGGGATCGGCCCCCCAAACCCCCGCAGCCCCCCACGTGGAGAGGTGTACAAACTTCCTGCGGTATACATACGATTGAAACAAAGACCTCTGAACAATCATGCTCCACACTCAACAAACACAACATCACTTTCACATTTTATCATACCTCTCAAAATAAGACGAGACATCATTATCATTGAAAAAGTGATGGAAATATGTCATCACTTATACATTTTAAAATGAAACAAATGATTTACATAAGAACGGCCGTGAAATGCTAACATGTCTAGAAACCATTTTTTGATTATCAAGGTGAATGAGTCGCCTCCTTGTGGCGCATTCGATGGTCGGACAATTACTTTACCTGGTTCATGCATCAACACTTTGTCTTTAAGGTGCTGCTCTGGATGGAGCCTCCAACAACTGGCTCTTTGATGGCCATTTCTATCACAATGACTACAATAGGTCTTCTTCCTCTAGATCTGTTTAACATGTTTCTTTACTTGTTGTTGAGGGGGTCTTTCAAGCCTCATCCTTTTATGTGTTGCCATTCTTTTCCAACACACAAAAAATGTATGGTTATGTAATCCACAAAAGGTGCATGTTTTTCAATGCCATGTTTTATGTTCATCATTAAAAACATGATTATAAGCGAAATGAATATTTGAATGTCAAAACTGGTTATACCTTTCCTTATCATCTCTGATGTCATTATGGCGATGAGAGCTTGCCTCAACTCTTTCCTTGCCATGGAAACTTCAATGGGATGATGGGGATGGGTTCCCATCATTCTCTTTGCTTGACGATTTCCATGACATCTCGGAAGCATACGACACCTTTGAAAATTCTCCTTTGGTGTATCTCAAGCCTACAAATTGAGGTCTCTCCACAACCTCCAATGGTTGAATTATGTCTCTGTTATTAACACAAAGTTCTTTTTCCTACTCATGCCTTGTCGTTGTAAGGAGCCTTATGTTTGTCCCTGTAATGGGGACCTCCAAATCTCCAACAGAAATCATACTATGTGAAGACGAAACTGAAAGGAAATCAACATCTTTTACCTCCTCTGTCGATTTGGAAAGAACTAATGAGGGCTTCTCATCATCTATTGTTGGTGCTTCACTAGCTGTCTCGACGCATTCCCCAACTTATTTTCTGACATACCCAAGTCCTGTTCGACACGGTAATTCCTCTACTTTGATGGGGTTGACAATTCCTTGGCCATTAATGCCCAAGCCTTTTCCTTCATACCTCATTCTCTTCAATAGTAGGAGACACTTCCTGTGGTATGATTTTCAAAAATAGTGAAATCATCATCAGGAAACATACATGAATTCAAAGAGCTACTTTTTACCTCACATGGGTCATGTTGCAGGTTTTCCAAGGCCTCGTCCTTTGCTTACCATTGTAGTAGAAAGCTTTGTTTTTCCTCTTTCTCTTCATGTAGACGCATCTTCAATTCAGTATTCTCTATTTGAATATTTTGTTTATTGTGCTTCAGTGATTCGAACGCCTCTTCTGTGGCTCGCAACTAAAGCTGCAATCGCTTATTTTCCTTTGTCTCTTTCTAGAGATTTTCATACATTATTTCTACCCTTTTGAAAATGTTGAGCATGGTCTCGTACATCGCTTTTTCATTCTATGTCGCTGCACGTTCCATTGTTCATGTCACAATTCACATCAACGCAAAGACCTACTCTGATACCACTTGATCTAGGTCTGGGTGTGACAAAGGACCCTTCCAAGACATTTTACTTTCATGATGTGTTAAATTGCATTTTTAAAAGAACATTAATTAATACATCTATATGTTGTAAAGCAGAGGAGCAAGACAATCATCAACAACATAAAAGCATAAGTTGTTGCTAACAGAGTTCGTCCAGGAGGGAGTAAGTCTCCGGGCCTTGGTGTCAATATGGTGTAGGTCATTGCATTAAGTGTTGTCAATAGTGATGATGTACATAAGGGATGATGTCATGATCATAAAAGGAAAATGCCCTCACGCAGGAGTGGCTCTAAGAGATGTTCTGCTATAAGAAATCTTACTAAAAAAAACTCCTATCAGTATGACACAAAATCATGCATGATGACCATCCTGCCAACATGGCATCAAAGGGATCTCATGCAAACATACATGACGACAACCTCAGTATCCCATCAACATACAATAGAGGGATCTCAAAACATAACATGACAAATCATTACAACAAATACATCACATAGACAATTCCATGTCACATCAAGTAGGAATCATGAAAACAAGTAATGAACAAAAACCCTTATCAAATATCAAATAGGGATATGTGGAGCAAAATGCATAGCAAAATAAGTACATGAACACACTACATATACCTCACAACCAAGGGCCATCTGAAGAAGTGGTTGTCAAACTGATGAACCTGCTCCAACCATCGATCTCACAACATCAATCACATCGAAATGACTTCTCGCACATGAATGTTGACCCCTGCATTCCACTCAGAAAAGTGGCTGGAAAATGAAACGAGTGAATGAAATATTTGAATGCATCATCAAATTTTTGGAGTCGAATAGTGCAAAATCAATAGTCCAATTTTTGAATTCTGAGAAATTTCGAATCTGGGGATCAAGGAATATTTTAGATTCCCCCTAGATTCCTCAAATATTTTGCTCCATGGGTCGACTGGAAATCTGCAACTGAAAAGGCGAATCTAACCTCACCATTGCAATCTCTACGAAAGACCATGAAAAATGATTGTAAATTTGACTATATTTTGACATAGATAAAAATTACCTCCTCGGGAAAATTTCATGGATCATGGTTTCATTCATTGTTCTGCAGCAGTCATGGTTCCATCCTCACACTGAAAATGGCTGGAAAATGAAAAAATTATGATGGAGAAACAAATAGTGCCATTGCGTTCATGGCGTCGAGAAGTGCTTAAACCATATAAAATTTGTCAAATTCTAACAAAGTGAAATTTCGCCCCTCCTGCAAAATTCTACCTCGAACCGCATCCACTGCCTCCTCCCTAAGCGCACTAATGAATTGAATTTAATTAAAAATTGGGTGATGGATTTCCAAATAAATCTATTAGCGGATTTGGTTTGAGATCTGCTTAATAGGGAGGAGGTCTGCAAGTCAAACCCCGCCTCCTTTTTTTATACATGAAATCTCTTTATATTTAACAAACCTTCTTTTTTTATATTATGGTAGGATTGGGCCTGCCTTTGGCGTCCTACCCACCTACAATGGTCATTAATGGTTAACGTGGTGTGATTTGGGTTGGGTCCGCACCCCAAGGTCTGACCCACCCATGTTTGTTGTTCGTTGTTTGAGTCCCGTGCCGTGGGGTGGTTATGGTGGCTCCATGGGAGGAATTTTGTGGTGTGAGGCAAGGGAGACGTGAGAGCGGTCGGGGGTCATGGCCCGCCTCTCCACCAAAAAAAAAAATTAATTTTTTTGTGTAGATTCGGTTATCACCATCCCTTTTTTATATATATTTTTTGTTATATAAAACAAAATGTGCATTTTTGAAATTCATTTTAAGTTGTAGCAGTCTCTTTAATAAGACCACAAATTCACCCAGAATCCAGCCAAGGTTGGCTGGAATCTAGTGGCTAGGTTCTATCCAAATTATGGCCTACTTAAGCCTCCCTAGTGAGCAAAATGTCAACCCAACTTTGTATGCTTCTATCTCCTTCGTCTGGACTCAGATTGACGAACCATTTGCACCACGGTGATCACATCGACAAGATGCTTAGCATGAACCTAGTTTGAGCATAATCCAAACACTTTTATTTTTGAGATCTCCTAAGTCCTCTTTATCCTGTGTGTCTCTGGAGCCACTTGGATCAACAAAGGATTTAGAAAGGAAAGATAACTTAATTGGCATTTTATTTATGAAAGAAAAGGAAATTAAGAGAAAAGGAAGGTGAACGGTCACACATTGGATGTGAGGAGGAGATTGAAGGAAAGTAATGGAAATTGAAGAAAATAGAGGCCTCAATGATAAAGAGACTTGTGAGGATCAATTCATGTCTTTTGTCAATTATATGGTGGAGCTCTCTCTCTATATATTCTCTCTCATGGTGGAGCTATATTGTGGAGAGTATTCTTGGAGAATGCTTGGAGCACTCTAGTATTCAATTGTATTGGAAAAGGAAGCAAACGGAAGAAAATATCAAGAAAGGAAGAGTTAGATCAAGTAGCTATAATGTGATTACTTTCAGGTATCAAGTTGCATGTATGATTTGCTTGCTAGTTTTGGCATGCACGTTACACACATATGTATATTTGGTTCCCTTATTGTAATTTGAATGGGATTTTCTAGGTGTGACAGTGGTTTCAGCCTTGCCTTTACATTTCTGGATAGCCATGGTGTGATGGTGTTCTCTTACTTAGTTGAGGTGTATTGCTAGATGGTTTTGAAACTGAGTGGGGTGGTCTCATGAATATTTCCAAAGGCCTACAAATCCATAGACTAGTAAAGGTGGGATATGTTGTAAATCCCAAGGCAGGAGATAAGAAATTCCTCACATTTTAGTTGGAGATATCTGAAGGAATCCATGCTTGTATAGGCCTAGTGATCCCAACTGGATCAGTATATGGTGGGATTGCAGTAAATTCTGGTGGTGTATGTTTCTTGTTTGGGCCTAGGGATCCTTAAGGAGAATATACGGTAAAGCCTAGATGTATAGGCATTTATTTAGGGCCTGACAATCCTTGACGAATTTTGGCAAGATATGCGATAAACATTTGGAGACATGGTCAATTTTGTTCTGATTCCAACATTCATGCTTAGAATATGACACGAGGGTGATTGGCTTAAAGAAACATTTGTTCAATTGAAACTATGGTTAGGTGGTACATGGAAGTCCCTAACTGGCTTGGCTTTTGCATATGAATAATAAGAATATTTATCTTGAGTTTTATGAACAAATGTTCTTTAAATTATGTGATTTTGGTGGTTGTTCTATCATTGTTACTATGTTGGTTATATGCTTGTTAAAAGCATGGTTTTATGACAGACTTGAGTTATGGCTCTCATCATGTTATGATTTGTAAATGAAATGTAAATGAATGTATGACCTAATATATGATAATGCATCTATTTTGAGAGGGCATCAAACCTTCTTAATGCATCTTAGATAATTATGAACACCTTATGTTCATATGTGTATTTGTGACCTGTAGATTACATCATTATGATGTGTTTGACAAAATTCCTGTCATGACTAGGATAGGGGAGGTTGAGTCCTTACTAAAGTTTTTAATTATAGGCCTTGTATTCTTGTTATTTATCATTCCCGCAAGTTTTTTAATGTTTTGGGTAGAGTCCTAGGTCCTAGCCTAAATAAGTGGCTTAAGTCACGTGGTTGTTGACAGAGAACTAGTTGAAAAATATTGTAGTCACTAGGAAGCAAGACTGTGGACGTGACTGGAGGATTTCAATCGCATGGATGGATTGTTATGGGAGAGACTAAAGGTTATCTTAGTTAAAAATCAAGTTAACTCAGGGGTGGTCACCTAGAGGGGTTAGTTATCCCCTCGGATTCTTGTAGCTCCCGAGGAAGGTTAGTTCAGTTTTGGTTTGTTGATTCCAGTTCCTTAATTTACTTAGGGATTTGAATTATATCATAGAAACTCTTCGTCACATATTTACCCAAATGAATTTATTAGCTTGAAAAAGTTTGGGAGGAAGGTGTTACATATTTTCCTTGATTATATGTAGCTTAATATATCCACTTTAAAATATTTCATCCATCTTCCATCTATTGATTAGGTTTTGGACACATTAGTTATTGAAAAGTACTTATGTTTTCTGGATAGTTTTAGTGGATACGACTAGATATGAATTGCACCCAAATATTAGGACAAGCCCACCTTCACATGCCCCCGAAGAAGAATAGACTACTAGTGATGCAGAAGAAGTGTGGGTAAATAGCATTTTTCGTGCAGCAATTGATGCGTTGCCAGCAGTTATAAGTCCCCAGGAAAAGGAAAGCGGGGATGTTGTAATGTGCCCTATCTGTCACGAAACGTTTTCCACTGGAGATCCTGCAAAACAATTACCGTGCACACATAGTTTTCATGCAAAGTGCATTCTGTTATGGTTTGATCGTAACCATTCGTGTCCAATATGCAGACGTGAGGTGGTGTTGCAGCAAGACAACCTTGTTGTTCTCAACTTAAGTTTTCGGTAACTTAATTTTTTTTCATTAGTTGGCCATCTAGTTTGAAGCTTTTCCTATTACTCTGTTTCTTGACTCCGCCAAACAAGATTAATTAGTATTTTCCATGTTGCATTAGTAATAGACCTTTTGACATTACCATCATCCATAGCTGAAATGGGTTGGTTCTATATTGTAAAAATCTGTCGTATTATTGCTTGAAAACCGTTGCAGCGCCGGAATGTTAGTTCTTTGCTCTATATCTTCAGTATATTCTAGTATATGTAACCTATGCAACATGAGCTTATGGGTTTTATTATACGTTCTAGATCTGGAATTGCACCGCATTTTGTTTAGTGCATGATATTTAAATATATGCTTGATTGAAGGCCTAAATGTGTGTTTTATCAATTGTAAAATGTGACACATTTTTAATTATTTGAGTCTGTTTAGTGTAGGTAACATGATGCGATTGGATTTTATTGTGTAGGTTAGGATTGGAAAAATGTTATAGGATATAGCTGAAATGGGTTGGTTTTATATTGTAAAAATCTACTGTATTATTGCTTGAAAACCGCTGCAGCGCCGAAATGTTAGTTCATTCCTCTATATCTTCAGTATATTTCAGTGTACGTAACCTATGCAACATGAGCTTACGAGTTTTATTATACGTTCTTGATTTGGAATTATTAATATCCTTTCTATTTGGTGAGCACCGCATTTTGTTTAGTGCATAATATTTAAAGATATGCTTGATTGAAGGCCTGAATGTGTTTTTATCAGTTGTAAAATGTGACACATTTTTAAGTAGTTGACTCTCTTTAGTGTAGGTAACCGGCTAGTGCAGGTAACATGATGGTCTTCGATTTTATTGTGCATGTTATAATTGGAAAAATGTTATGGGATATCTTTTTATATAAAAAAATATGCATCATAAATAATCTTTATGTCTGTAATGAAAATGGCGTCAGCAAGAGTTTGTCAATCATGTTTTAGAATGCCTAATTATCTAGGTTAGCTAACAAAAAAAATTGTAAATGCATTCAGACTTCCATATATATTTAAAACTTTACACTAAAGACTCATAATTATTTACACTGTACTTTCATAGAAAGATCATAGAAAGAAAGGGTACAAGAGATTTTATGAATGAATTTCACTTAACTAATTACATTATTAGAATGAATTTCACTTCTAATGCTTATATTATGCAGAATGTGTATCATTGTATTAGTTAAGTGAATGCAAGTAAAGACATTTGTTTAGGCGAAGCTAACTAAGATATGTTAATAAGATAAGTAAGATAATTAGCTTAGCTTGGGAGATATCATAGTTAGCTTCCTAGTAGTTCTAAAGAATATTAGGCCTGGTAAGGGATGCACATGATTGTAACACTTTGCAAAGGTATTGAAGGGTAAAGCATGGTATAGCTGAAATAAAATGACATCACATCAATCTCAAGGGTGCGGAAAGGGAAACTTGGTTCCACCATCCCCCATACTTTTCGGGTGAGACTTAATCCATTAGTTTCTCTATTTTTTGTAGGAAAGCCTATGTAATTAACAACACAGTAGAAATTCCTCCAGAATTGACTAAGATGACTTACCTTGGGGATATATAAAATTGAATGTTGTCTTTTGTAATGGTTGTAGCCAATTTTCTTTTGTTCCGTACAAACGTGTGCAAAATCACTAACATATCATAGTTGTGGTTTCTCAACATCATCATTTACTTGTGAAAAAATGTTACAGAATCACAATCTCTTAGCAAGAACAACGATCAAAAAATATTATGTTGTGTTATGATATATTTTGTGTGATGATTCTTGGGGCATATAATGTTTTGGTTTTGTACAAGTAATATCAAGATCAGGATAATTTCTTTGCACACAAAGTATTTGTGAAAGCCAAGCAGCCGAATTGACAATTTCCATATCACAAAATGCAATCCATTGTCAAGAATAATTGAAACTTTGAAATATAAAAAAATTAAAAATAAAATAAAATAAATCTCATGAAATGCTTAACTCACTAGCCTATATATTAGAATTATATACCATAATTAAGGTTCTTAATAATAACTTACTAAGGACATCCTTTCATTGTGATAAGATTCTATGCCATTAATAGTGTGCACTAATCATGAGAATAATTAGTACTATCGATTGGAAAACTATTACGTAGAGTTGTTTAACATAAAACAATCTGATTGGAGGCTTTCCCACAATTTAAATCAAGAAATACTACTTGAGCTATGTTGAACATTGAAAATCTACGTACTTGGATGATGTTTTTAAACTTAATCTTTACATTTCACTTTGTTGATAAGGTGTTTCTAAACTACAATCTCCACCACAAGGATTATGATTGCACTATTCTACAGCCGTCCTTCCTAAGTGTTGTATTTCATTGATGCAAATCTTAAATTTCAAACTTCTACAACTGTCCTTCATAATTGTTGTATCTCATTTATGAAAATCTTAAATTTCAAACTTTCTATAAGACAAACATCAATAAAGAAACAAAATTGCATAAAAATTTTACTTCTTTCTTCTACACTAGTCTCTGCTATCTTATCGCCTTACGATGTTTCCTTTGCAAGATGTGGTGCAATTTCTAGTTTATATTTCTAATAATTATATATGTGTATGTGATAGATTCCTTGTTTCTTTTGTTTTATTAGAAATTTATTTAAAAGGAAAAAGCAATTCTAATTTATTTTTGAGAAAGTTATGATACACGAACCTTCGATGTTGATTGGAACTTGGTTATGGAGACGCAAAGAACCAAGGGTGTAGTGAAGGGCTTAACACCCAATTGCTATGGATATTCCAAAGAGGTATTTCAGAGGTTGAAATTTTGGAACTCTGCTATAAATGTAATTTGAGAAAAGTTTCGATAATAGGAAGATTTGATGTTGAATGGCACCTAGTCATGGAGCCCAAAGAACTAATGGAATAGAGCAATAACACAATGATATAGGCCCCCAGTGGGATCCTGATGGACTTTGTACCTAATTACTATGCTACTAGTCATAATGTCTGTTCATATGCTGGAAAACAATAATAGGCAATGAAAATGGGGCTAGATACAGTGATTGGGATCTCGTAATATCATAACATCCACCATAATAAAGTTATGAAATATCGGGCTCTGAGATTGTAATACATACGTGTATGAAGCTGTTGGTCAAAGAACTCAGTCTTATGATGGAAATGCAATAAGGGGCGAACAAAAATGCAACACAAAGGTGTACGACAGATGAATGAGTCAGTGACTAAGTAAATGTACATAGTAAGATTTTGTCAATGGATTCAACGTTGACTATCACATGTAGGAGATAAAGAAAAAAAAATTGGGTCAAGGCAGTAAGGACCACAATTGCAGTGGATTATTTAATTGGAGTTTGTGACTGAGTGAGACAAGCCATCCCTGAGCTTTCTTGCCTGCTATGAGGAATTAAATGAAGATCATAGCCTTAGGTAGAGGAGACTTTTTAATAGAAATAACAAGCACCTTGATGGAGTGTGTATACTGATTGAGGATTTATGTCTCAGCATGGATACACTTAGGTGCCCATTTTCATGTTTAATGCAATGACAAAATTAAAGAACGGGACACAATAGTAGGATGGAGAAGCTATGCCTAGGTACACTTTGATAACCTGAATGGTAGAGTGATGGATGATGGATACAACATTGATCACTGTATTTTAGTGAAACAAAAGGTAGAATTGTAGTTGAGCAAGGTGGGGGGAAGCAACATTGTTTCTAGTGGGTTGTGTGGATAACTTTGTGTGTATGTGTGTAATCCTGACAAAAGGATAAATGAGCTAGTGTTGCAAAAAGAAAAAGTTGAGAGTTCATATATAGAAAAAATAGACCTTGAGAGAGCCTGTTTTTCTATGTGAGAGGACAAAAGAGTTTGTGTTGTTGTGTGAGGCTCAGAAATCCTTTAGAATAGAATACATGTGAGAGCAGAGTATTCTATGGAGTGTGAGTTGTCTAGAGAGATCTGAGTGTGAGTGCACTTGTAAGAAGAGGTCATGTGTGTATTAGCAGAATGAGAAGGGTGAGGACAGGGAAACCGTGTGAGTATGTTGTTGTAGAGTGGGTAGAGTGCAGAGAATGTTATGCGTTATTGAATTTTCTTGAGTATAACAATGAGTTGCAATAGAGTGTGCATATGACAGAGTGTTATGTGAGTGAAAAAGGTATGAGGAGAACAAACATGATATGAGTTAGTAGTTCCCATCTACAGTGACCATTAGTTCCTTATTTAGTGTGGGTTACAACATGCATACAAGAAGTTGGTGCTTCCATCTCTAGTGAGTCTCTAATGAAATATTGGGGGTTGGGGCCTCCTGCAAGTTTTTTCTTCCATAAATCCAAGGATGAAAGGAGGAGGAATAAATCATAAGAAAACCAAGAAGAATAATCCTCTTAATCTTCTAATAGGGTCACCCCTCTATAAGGAAAAAAGGCATCATGAATACCTGGGTTAAGAAAGAGGAACTGAAGGAGAAGTTTCCTCTAGCTATGTGCAGCCAAGAGAAAGCCCAAACATGGGCAAAGAAGACGAAATATAGTAATTCTCTTGTCATGACTCATCCATTGAAGTTTTGGAAGAAGAAGGAAGATGATCTTCTCAGGGGGAGTAGAACATATGTGTCTCTTCAGTAAAAGAAGAGAATGGCCTCAAGGGATGCCACATAAGTCAGATGCAAGAAGCTAGAAAGAATAGACATAAAGGATGCAAGATATCAGAGAGAAATGGCTTAGGGGGGCTGCTTTATTAAGAAGTAGTAGGCAGCAATTTTCATTGTCAGGAAGAAATATTGCACAAGAAATTAAAGTTTTTCATCCTCGATAAAATACCCTTATTTCATTTAAGTTGTGAGTGTGATTTTTCCTATTAGTCTTTTGTTCATAAAGCACAATGGTTGTAAGATTTTAATTTGCATAAGTATTCAATTGGTATCGCTATATCAATTGATGGTCAGAGTTTGTATCGAACAACCTTTTATGCAAATGAGCATTTCTTTCTGAAAGGAAGTATTATAGTTTTCCTAGTACACTGTCCAATTCATATCATCCTTTTTGGTGCAATTGGTATTACTTAAGCAACAATCCATATTTTGAGTGGCATGATCTAAAGAGGACCATAGAAGTAAGCACAATATAGAAAACAACAACAACATTGGAGGGAAGTCTCAATGAATCACTAACGAATGGTATTTGTAGCAAAAATAGTACCATGATCATTTTTTTGGTATAAATTTATTTTTAATTGGTACAAAAGATGCATTGGAAGAAACAGTATTTAGACAAAAACCATAAGGTTTAAAATATTGGAGGTTTACAGGCATGGAGGAAGTATATGTTCATAAGGAGAATATCACATATGTCCAGTTTATAGAACAACAACTATTTACCCTTAAATAGAAATCTGGAGAGAAAATGTACAACATTAGCTAGATCCTCGTCACTGAAAGTCAATGATTGCATGGGGAGAAGAAGAATATTGTATCCCTTTGCCATTGATGTCAAAGGGGGAGAGAATATTATTAGGGACCAATTGTTATGGCCCAAGAAAGGGAAAGAAATCCATTGGTGTCTCATGCAAGGAGGTGTAGAAGACGCATTAGCATTGACCATCAATGTGGAGAAGTGAAGGGGTGTTGTCATCAATGCCATAGGGGGAGATTGTTGGATAGTTGGTTGTCCTAACTACTGCTACCCTTGAACACTGTACAATATTTTCAAAAACTGTAGATACAGCCTCATTTAGTGCCACCTCACCTATAATATCCACCACCGTTAATTCCACAAAGTCATTCATACCTAAACTTCCTTTCCAACCTAACTTCTCAAGTTCATGTTCAAGCAACAATAATTAACCTCCCAATCAAGCTAAAATTATAGCCATGGCAGACATATATGAATCTTTTGCCCTACAAGATCCTTTACATGCTATGCCACAAGGTTACCAAAGTAAAATTTTGCAGTTTGATGGTACATGTCAATATACTGCTCCACAACATGTAAATAAAATCACAGATTATTTTGAGTTACATGTAGTTGATGAGGCTTATGTACAAATGAGATTATTTGCACAAACACTATGAGGAGAAGTTAAAAAGTGGTTTAAATATCTACCTCCTAACCATATTGCAGATATAGTTTCTTTCCACCAATTGTTCATAAATAGGTGGCAAAGAAAGAAAAACCCTCTCGAGATATTATCTGAGTATAAGAACATAAGGATATATCCTGGTGAATCTATCCAGGATTACTATACTAGGTTTAACAACATTTACAATGTAATTCCAATGAATATCAGACTGACACCAGACCTTGCCCTAATTAAATTTCCAGATGGTTTTGATTCTAAAATGTCATATCAATTAAGACAAAGAAACCCTGAAATGTTAGAACAAATGAAAAGTGATGCAGTTAGTGTAGAAGCTAACTTATTCGCTAAGAGAGCCAGGACAAGGAATGAGAGGAGAGTTACCCTTAAAGAAGAACCATCTACTTCAGATGTTAAAATAGATAGCGTAGTTGAAAGCATAAAAAGGTTAATGGATAGGTTAGAGAATATGGAAAGGAAGCCTCAATGGGAAAATCAACAAGGACCCCAAATTAGGAATGCCAACTTTTGAAAAAAATCCTAATATTGGAAAATCAAGAGAAGTTGTACCTGATCAACAGGTAAGGCTACCTTTCTAGGAAAATTATGCTGAAAGTTCAAAACAACATGAAGAACACTGGGACACCCAGATAAACTTGATGGGAGTAAATAACGAAGATGTCGTTTTTCTTACCTAGGAAGAACAAGATTTATACATGTTACAACAATTGCAATTAGAGTCTCGAGAATCCTTTGACTGCAAACAAGGCTATGAATCTGCTATCTATGAATTTCATAAACAATATAGCCTTAGAAGAAAAAAGAACATAGAAGTTCCTACTAAGAAATCAGTCCAAACTCAAACTAAGAAAACAATAGAAGCTATTGTGACCAAAGTTCTACAAATTCTCCCTAGAGGAACTCTGGAAGTCTCCAGCCCAAAGATTGTAGACATAACATCAACTGAAGCTGCCACTCAAACTGTTCCAATCAAGAAAATTGAAAACAAAATTGTTGACAAACAAACTGAATTACTGAGTGCTAGTAAAGAAGACAAAAACACTCACACTACAATTGCTAAAAAGAAAATCATTCAATTAGGAAAACCTCAAATACCAGTTAATATCAAAATTGAGCTAGCCAAATTAAGAATACCAGTTACTTTAACAGAGTTGGTGAGAAATGAATGATACAAAGCACAAATAACTGAAACACTAAACATAGGTGAAGGCAAAGATGTTGTAAGCGTTAATGATGATCAACCTGAGTTTTTATTTGGTCTAGAAGTAAATGGAAAACATCAACAAGGGGGTATCCCTGCATTCCATATTAGCTTAAATGTTCATGATAAAATCATACATAATGCTATGTTAGATTCATGAGCATCTCATTACCTAATACCTAAAGCTATCACGGAAAGATTAAACTTAGACATCACTAGACCCAACAAGGATCTATTTTCCTTTGATTCTAGAAAACTCAACTGTCTTGGCCTGATAAAAGATCTGTGTGTAACTCTATTCCAATGCCCAACACAGAGTATTATTATGCATATATTAGTTGTTGATATGCCACCCAAGTATGGTATGTTGTTATCTTGCTCATGTGGAGCAAAGTTACAAGGGTCATTGCAATTAGACATGTCATATGCTACCATTTTTTTTATTTTTCCAGCAAAGAAAACTTTACAAGGAGACCATAATGGAATACATGGTAAGTAGTTCAAAAATACCACAAAATTACCCTATTTATTCCATGCATTTTGATATGGACTCATTTATCTTATATAATTTAGAAAATAGAAAAGAAGAAATCACAACTTTAGAAGAAAAACACAAAGAACCTAATAGTGAAAACATAACACATGAGTCTCTATGGCATTTAGATTTTGATGGATCTATAACTAAATTAGGAGTAGGAGTTGGTCTATGGATCTACAATTTAGAGAATGAGCATTCAAAAGGACATGCTTTTAGATTAAATTTCAAATGCACTAACAACGTGGCAGAATACAAAACATTAGTGCTAGGCCTTCAAATCATAAGAAAACTTGGAGTTAAAAGAGTTTCCATCATGGGAGACTTAAAACTCATTATAAAACAGGTCAAGGGAGACTACATTACCAATAACCCTAGACTTAGTTGCTACAGAGAAACCATCCTAAACTTGATAAATTGTTTCCTTGAGACTGACTTTGTTGTTATTCCATGAAAGCAAAGTATGCAAGCTCATAGCTTAGCCACTTTTTCCACCACATGTAGGTTGCCCTTCCCACCAAATCATCAGTACACACTAAGGTAAGAAATATGCCAACCATACTTGATAATTTGAAGTATTGGAAAATTTTCTCACATGACAATCAAGTTCATGATTTTATGATTTCTGAAGGAGAATTTTGAAATGGTAATATAGACATTGAATGTGCATCGGATTATACCATAAATAATGAAATAGATGTAAATGATGTAAATAAGTTAGAACCAACTAAATTCACTAAAATAGACACAAATCAATTAGAAATTGTAGAAATTGAGGAATTAACCAATGATGAATTAGAAGTTTTAAACCTCAAAGAAAACTTTTTGCCTAAGGGATTAGCCCCACTAGAAGACATAATTGACTTCAATGATGTAGCTAGAAAACCTAAAATCGAGACTATAAGGTCAGATTTAGAGGAATGCAACATAGGGACACAGGAAAATCCTAATCTCATTAAGATATCTAAGACATTACCCCCAGATGAAAAGCTGAAATACATTAGCTTGTTTAAAGAGTTCCAAGATGTATTTGCCTAGAGTTATGAAGAACTCAAATCTTATGATACCAGCGTCATCCACCATAAGATACCAATTAAAGAAAATGAGAAGCCCTTTAAACAAAAAATAAGGATAATTAACCATGTTCTTATGCCAGTAATAGAAAAATGAGTTAAGCGAATGTACAATGCTCAGATCATAACACCCAACAGACATTCTGATTGGGTTTCTAATTTAGTCCCCACTAGAAAGAAAAAAGCAGAAATCAAACTCTATGTTAATTTCAGGAACTTAAACAAAGTATCACTAAAGGATAACTATCCCCTTCCTAAAATGGACCACATTCTCTAGACGGTGGTAGGGTCAACTAGAATTTCATTACTTGATGGATTCTCTAGTTATAATCAAATCCTAGTCCAACCTGAAGTTCAAGCAAAGACTGCATTCACCACTCACTCGGGAACTTTAATGTACTTAAAAATTCCCTTTGGGTTGATGAATATTAGGGAAACATTCCAAAGAGAAATGGACATAGCCTTTGCAAAATCAATCCATGAGTTTTTGGTTATTTACATAGGTGACATCACACTGTTTTTCAAGTCAGATAATGAACACCTAGATCATCTAAGGAAGGTATTCATAAAATGCAGAAAGTTTCACATATCCTTAAATCCTAAAAAATCACTTTTTGGATTAGAAGAAGGAAAACTCCTAGAAAATATAATTTCATAAGAGGACAATAGAATTGATCCAATTAGAATAGAAGCAATCCTAAACATCAGTTGTCCTAGGAACATTAAAGAATTAAAATCATTCTTAGGTAAAATAAATTTTCTTAGAAGATTCATTTATAACTTAGCGAAACTAATTACATATTTGAATAAGATGTTAAAAAAGTATTCAACACTTAAGTGGATAGTGGAGGCTAAGCAGTCTATTGAATAAATTGAAGAAGCCCTTACTAAAACACCTGTCCTCATAAGTCCTAAGTTTAACAAAGACTTCATAATTTATTCATTTTCTTTGGAGCACACCATTGCAATAGTCTTGTTTCAGAAAAATGACAAGGTTTATGAGAAACTCATCGCTTTCTTTAGTAAATATTTGAGAGATGCTACACTAAAGTATAATATAATGGAAAAACAAGCCCTTGCTTTAGTAAAATCTGTAAATGATTTTAATATATATATTCTATACTCTCACATAATAGCATATGTTCCAAGCTCAATTGTAAAGGACATTCTAACTCAGGATGGGCTTGATGGAAAAAGAGGCAAATTTATTGCCACCATACTAGAATATGAAATTGAAATCAAACCTAAAAAATTGCTTAAAGGCCAAGGTTTAGCCAAACTCATGGCTGAATCGAATTTTCAAGCCTTAGACATTAATTTCATCACTTCCATAGATGATCAGGATGAGATGGCGACTCTACAAATTAGTGGAGCTTTCATAGATTCACCCTCGTATGAAAACATTATATTCATTTTACTCAACCTACAAGCTCCTCTTGGTTTATCTAGAACTAAAAATCGATTCCCGAAAATGAAAGCAATGAAATATTGTATCTTAGACAATGTTTTATTTTGGGAAGATAATGGCGGCATATTCTTAAATTGTTTATTAAAAGATGAAGCTGACAAAGTCATTTAGGGGATTGTGGGGGATACCTATACTGGAAAACAATTGCTGATAAGATTTTGAGGGTAGGTTTTTACTGGGTGACCTTTTTTGCAGATGTCAAAAAATATGTGACTTCCTATCACAAATGCCAAATATTTGAAGGAAAGAAGAAATTCTTACCATTACCCCTCAAACCTATCTCAGCAGAAATGTCTTTTCAACAATGGATTTTAGACTTCATTGGGGAATTCACCCACCCTCCTCAGCCCAACATAAATGGATTTTGACACCCACTGACTACTTTACTAAGTGGATAGAAGCCATCCCTTCTAGACAAGCCACAGATTTTGTCATCATTTCATTCCTTGAGAACAACATCCTTTCTAGGTTTGGATGCCCACAAAATCTCATCACTGATAATGCTTTTTCCTTCAAATCTAGGAAAATGATATATTTTTGTAACCGATACCATATCACCCTAGGCCATTCCACTGCCTATTACCCTCAAGGTAATGGGCTAGCGATCAAAGAAAAGGATAGTCAACGTCATCAAGAAGTTGTTAGAAGATAACAAGAAAAACTGGAACAAAAACTTGATGAATACCCTATGGGCAGACAGGCTTAATACTAAGAAATGTATTGGTACATCTCCTTATCAATTTGTATATGCAATGGATGTTGTTTTTCCATCCTCATTGGGAGTACTGGTGATGAAAAGCTTTCAAGAGCTGCAGGTAGAACCAAATGACATCCAAAGGAGGATAAACCAAATAATTCATTTGAAGCAATTCAGGGAAGAAGTTTATATCAAATCCCAAGTAATTCAAGAAAAAATCAAGATCTTTGATAAGAAAAATAAAGCAAGGGATTTCTACATAAGTGACCAAGTACTAAAATGGTATTCTAGAAGGGAGGACAAAGGGAAACATGGGAAATTTGACTTTCTCTGGAAAGGCCCATATGTTATTTATGGTTGCAGAGGCAATAATGCATTTTTCTTGGAAGAATTAGATGGCACAAACTTACAAGGTGGACCAATCAATGGTCGAATGCTGAAGCACTATTTTCCATGAGAGTAATCAATAGTTCATGAGCTCTATTCACTGTAAATACCATAGAAAAGCTTAGATTGGAGTGGATGATTATATTCTAAATTTTAAGGGTGAAAAGAAAATGTTAAGCGTTAAAAGGTATAACATCATATATTTGAATAAAAGGGATCACAAAAAGCGGTCCCAAGTAAAGCACAGTCAAAGTTCCAAGGCCACTGATCAGAAAGTTCGTGACATCTCACATGAAGATGCCATCCCCAAATGGAGCCATTGTTAGGTTCCTATAATAATAGGCTTCATAATTTTGAATTGACTATGTAAAGTATTATAATATTGTACATTGTTTTTCTTTATGCAAAATGATTTCCCATATTAAAAAATGTAAAGAGAGTAAGTCCTAAAAGAAAAATCAAAGGACTAAAATAAAAGGATCAAAAAAGAAGATAAAATATAAACCCCACCAAAAAGAGATAAAAATAGATCATTAAAGTGTGCACATTCAAATGCCACTTCTCTTAGTTTACTTTTTGCAAATAAGATTGTGTGCAACTTGTCAATATGCCACAATCCATGATCATCAAACATTTTAATCTTGATTCATTCATGCTTTAAATTTCATGTTGATAGATAGAGAATAAAGATCTAGCCAAACTATTTAATCTTGGCAAATCAGTAGCTAGGTATAAAATAATAATGATCTCGTCAGTTTAATCTGAGCCATTGGAAGTTATATGATTAGCATTACATATTTCGCTTATCAAATAAAAATAGAGGGCCAACAAGCTCAAATTCACCCAGTAAACGAAGAAAAAATGTTAGGGTAAATGATGGGTCCATAGAAGCAGTTTTCACAAGGCATGGAGAGCATCAATTGGATCATTTCATATTACTAACTTCCTTCCAAACTCATTTTCCATTTGAAAACATATCCCTTCCCTTAATTTTAACCTTTTCCCCTTACTTCACTTATTTTCCCTTCTTAATGACCCCTTTCCCTAGTTAAACAACACGTTTTCCCTGTGAAAATTAATTTCCCCTTACTAATTCTATTTTTTATTTAAAAAACATACAAAAAATCCACTTTATATAGTTGATATATGATCCCTCATTTTAACCTACATTATTATATTAATTCCCCATTATAAATATCGCAACCCAATTTAAATATTACCCTTCGCCAATTAACTCCTAGTCCCATCATTCTGAAAACACACAATACCCACATATACATCTATTGCATGATCTCCTTAGATCATATCCAATGGTCCCCAATCCATTTTTCACCCCCCGATGCTCGATATTTAAAGCTTTCAAAAGGATGCGAAATGGGTGGTTTCATAACTTCGCATTTTCGCCACGCGTCACTCCTATGTTTTATTGCATCTACTCCTCCAAAACCACCAAACCATTTTTCACAATGCGATAACTGCCAATCCATCATCCGAACTATATGATAAAACCACTCTACCATTTGAATTTAACTTGTACATCGTACCACTTACAAAATGTGTGCACAACATCACATGTACATTCTACCACTTGCACAACTTGTGCACAACACCACATGTACAATGAAACACATGTACAACATGTACAAAATACCACATGTACATAGTACCACATGCACGACATGTACATGATGCCAGATGTAGACAATATCTCATGCACAACATGTACACAACACCACCTACACATAGCGCAACTTATACAACATGCACACAACACCATATGCATACAACACCACTCGTACAATTATGCACACAACACCATACATACATAGCACCACACTCACAACATGAATGTAACACCACATGTACATAGCACTACATATCCAACATGTACATAGAATCATCTATACACAACACTACATATCCGACATGTATAGAGAACCATATGCACACAACACCAAACACAATGTTGCATATGCATCATGCGCACATTCCTTTTTGCACATAACACCACATATCCAACATTTGCATCGCACCATCTATACCGAACATTGCATATGAAATATATGTACAACACTACATGCACATATCATCACACTTGCAACATGTGCACAAAAATAGTACCACTCATCCAAAACCACACTGAATTTACCAGGAAACATTGCTTCAAGTGTCTTATCCATTCTTGTCCCAGCATGTCACACATCACACTACTTTCATTTCATTATTGTATCCCTTGGTATAAACTTCCCATAATATAGACATAATATAATCACATAATATAAACTCATAACCATATGATACTGACCTTGTATATTTGTCATGACTACTCTTCCCACTTTATTCCTCATAGAGAGGAACCTCTTCATTGCATTCGCCTGCATATGAAATCATTCCTCCACAAGGAGGATTCCTCATGTTCCTGTTAGAATGTGATATAGATACATACATATATACATATATAATCATTAGCATAAAGAAATCATCATCCTATCACACAACGGCATACATGCATACATGTATACATATATAAACATCAACATAATCATGATCATAAAATAATTACTAGATAACATAAGGTCTAGGTTAATAGAACTTCCTTATTTGTGTACATCATAGATAACATTTAGAACCACCATTCCCAACTTAGCCAAGGAATCCAACACCTCATATCCATTTACTTTACCTTTTCTGGTTACCTTTCTTATGTCTACATTGTCATCATCCATTTACCACAACGAACCTAAAAAATCCAACCGATTGTCATAGTCTTACCTTCCAGTATGCTTAGCCATGAACCGAGCCTCATTTGTGTCTAGCATTAACTGTCGTTTACCACACATCTCTCCTCAAGATCCATCAACTTTTACTCTTCGCCAAAAAAATTCCCAAGTAGAAAACCATGAAAACCAATGATGATATGACACCGCAACAAAGTGGCATATCTATACACCAGACACATGCAAAATCGCAAATCAAGTGCAAAAATCACAAAATATCAAAAGCACCAGACTAACACAATATGTCATGATTCAATCCCCATGGTTCCCAAGGAAATATCGACTAGAGCCTTCTTCAAAATTTCATGGAAATATCTCTTGCCATATAACTCCCTACATCAGACTGCCATAAAAAAATAATGTCGGTGCATAGCTAAACATAGCAATACACCAGTTACCTTATCTTGTTAGGCCAAAAAAATTGCTTGCAACTGAACACAT
The DNA here is from genome assembly GCA_000404065.3 of Pinus taeda. Classification (NCBI taxonomy): domain Eukaryota; kingdom Viridiplantae; phylum Streptophyta; class Pinopsida; order Pinales; family Pinaceae; genus Pinus; species Pinus taeda. The sequence continues at coordinate 97,506 of APFE031164556.1, forward strand.
CCACACCATATCTTAAAGGTACTCCAATCATTTCACATATCCACCTATAACTAAAGGCTAGGTAATATACCTGTCAAGTACATGTTCATGAATCTAGCACATATCCACATAATGTGAGGCAATAGTAAGGTCAAGAAGACTTCCTGTATGTGAATCACTCATTCGTTTGGAATTAGGGTTTCCAAACCTAGCCAAAGGAGTTCTTTTCCAATTCCTTCCTTTTACCCTTTTACCTAATTGCAATCGAGGATTGCTATGTACTGTCACATCACCCAACTGTTACTTATATAAACACGTCAACTATTACCTTTTCACACTAATACCAAGCATGTTACCTGCAACTTCTCACACATGTCAACCACATGTTCCAAATACCAAAACAATCATATCTATCAATTTGAAATCAACTTTTACAAACAATCATGTCATAACCCATAGTCAACTCATAGTCATTAGACATAATGCTACAACTGTCAACTACATTCAAGTACATATCAATTGTCTCAACACATATATGTTAGTACAATCATCTTAAAAGAAGATCATTGGAAAACATACTCATATTATGAAATTCAACAAACATTCCATCAACTTGTGACCATACCATGATAAATAAATAAACTAGACGCTAAACATTTAAACACCAAATATATTTCATAATCAAACAATCAAGCACAATTTGATGACATAAACATCTCCATTCCTTAATGTATCTGAGAGGAGGTGATCTTGTCTACAGAATCAATCCAGATTAGCATGATACAACTTCATAACATATCAACTCAAATATAAAGCATGATATCACAATAGTCACTAGCTAGCATGTTTACATCATAACTCATACACAATTATCATTCACACATATGAAAAGTCAGTCTAGATTAGTACACCACCATATCACAAATACGTAGGCTCATACCTGAATGTCCTAACCCTAATCATCTCCATAGGCCAATCCAATTTAGTGTGATACATATAACATCAAGGTATAAATCATATAACCCTAATCATCAAGTGAACTATAATTTAAAAAGAACAATTTAACCTATCATGCTCATCAACAACATGTAACCGAATAGTCAAGTTATATAACATAAAACAACAATAGCAACGCATACAACTACAAGTTACTATCATTTTTATTATCCAACACATATTCATATAACTACACTAATCAACTAATATATATCATGAATGTAACCATAACATCAAAATACAATTACATAAACCTAATGTATATAAGCCTAATGCATATAACAATCCTTGACTTACATACCTACATGCCAAACATTACAATATGTTGTAACTTCCTATAATAACTCCATGTTTTTCATCTATGTAGGAAAAATAGGAGAAATACAAAAGTTGTTGGTTAATCCTCATGTATAAGTATAGTGAAATCCTATTATTCTCTCGAAAAGGTTCACAGAGATGCCTGGTCAACATTTGTCAAACTAGGCCACTTACGTAGAAAATCCCTTGTTTTGATCACTAAATTAGGGAAATTTTGGATTTTGAGGGATTTCTCCCAATTCTAGTGATAATAAGGATGAATTTAACCTCTTAACCTTCATCTAGGATTTTCATAAATACATTTGAGCATTTTTATTCATTTGGTTACAAAAATGCTTGTATAAATATGTAGGATTTGAGGTAGAAAGATATAATATTATGTCATGTTATGTTTGATGAACTATTGTTACTTGGTTCAAGTAAATTGATTTAGAGTTTCTCATGTCTTAATTTTCCTTAACAGATGATGCTTAGCCTCTTCTTTAAGTTTTTTTAAATGGTTTTCAACTTAAGTGTGTAGGAAAAGCATGGAGGGCCCCCATTGCCAAGCTCGTGCACTTGTTTCTAATTGTATGGTATTATCTTTTAGTGTGTTGCAATTCCATTGTGTTAATTTATTATGAATTTTAGTATTATTTGAAAATATTGGTTGTTGTTATGCTTGAAAAGAAGTATTATGAAGTTACCTCATGTAAAGGAGCTTGATATTATTTTCATTCTCAAAAGTTAAAATTGTCAAATTTGCTCATTTTGGTCAGATTTCTTATGTGTGATTGGATTGTTTAAATTTGGTTACTTAAATATTTGATTGATAGTAATTGATTGTATAAAAGTGTTTATTTCAAACGAAAATTTTTTTAGTCCAACTCCTACAAGGGAGATTGAAGTTTTCTTGGTAACAATGCTTAAGATATCAAGCTATTTAAAGTGTTCATTTTTCATAATTAGTCTCTAAACCATAGATTTTGGTATGCTTCTAAGTTCACGAATTTCATATTGATAATAAAATTGACTATCTAATTTACACTCTTAAATTGGACTAACAAATTTTGTTGTATATATGTTGTACATGTTGTATATATGGTGTTATGTGTATGTTACATATGTGGTACTATGTACATATAGTGTTGTGTACATGTTTGATATGGGATGTTGCGTTTATATGGTGCCAAGGGCATGTTGGATATGTGGTGATGGGAACACATGGTGTTGTGTACATGTCGTATACACAGTTTTGTGTATAGATGGTGTTGTGTACATATTGTAAATGTGGCGTTTTGTACATGAGGTGAGGTGTTGGGTCCCTATAATACTAGTGATTACCCCATTACTATTGTAGTTGTACCCCTTATTAATATTTTTGTGCCCCTATTGCCCCCATATTGTTATTACTGTGCCCC
>APFE031164558.1:0-18671 GCA_000404065.3 Pinus taeda
ACGAGTAGCTATCTTAGAAACAAACAAACTAAAGTTACTTGTGTTTTCCTTTATGAGAAGTAGATGAGAGAGAAGCAAAGAGTACCAACCTCAGTCTTTCACTTGGCTCCTTACTTGTTTCCTCTTGCCTCTGACAGATTTTTTCCACTCCTTCCTTGCTTGTCCCACTTCAAAGAGCACCCGTAAAGTCAAAGAAGCATGATACCATCAAAGCACAAAGATCTACAATCATAAACAATATAGAACTAGATATATATTGACCACACAAATGCATATATTAACTAAAACATACAAGAATGTGGAGGAAAACTCAAATAGCTTTATTGATAGAAAGAGTAGAAGAGAGGATTACAACCCATTGATCTGGACCCAGCGTCATCCTTCCAACAATGTAAATCCCTTCTTTCACCCATGAAAAGCTTAATAATCACGCCAACACTATTTATGTTCCACCAAAAACCAACAAACACTTCCTTACAAAATAAAAGGATTCCAACTGTGTGGATCTCTGGATGGAGGGACATCCCAATATATAGATTGTAGGGGGTTGAGTTGCTTCTGGCGGATTTGCATTAACTCCTCTCTCGTGTGGATAGTTCTTGGTTCCACGCTTGGAGATTCATGAATCTCTTACTCATCCCTGGGCGAATTCAGAGAGGCAAGTGTCACATGAGAAGTTTCTGGAAGATTCCATGATCATCCACCTTGCAAACTGTCTCTGCCATTTGTCTACTCTTGCCCATCGCACCCTACAGAAGGGATTTCCAATATGCATCACACTTTTTGCATGTGGCAGGTGAGATGCATCACACCCTTAGCACTTAGCAGTTTGTATGGTTTAGTCTTGACCAGTTCTGAGCAGTTTTCCATGGAGAACTTCTGGGAGATGATGTAATCAGCTAACCTTGTTCCTTTAGGGTGTGAAACAATACTTTTATGGACTCATAAGACCTTGGTTTATGGACATATATGATTGGGGTTGCAATGCCCAAATATGTCTATAACAATGAGGAAGCACAACAGGCCTTTACAGCTCTCAAACATGCCATGTGTTCTACTCTAGTCTTAGCACTACCCGACTTCACCAAATCTTTTGTGATTGAATGTGATGCTTCTGGTATGGGTATTGGGGCAGTCTTAATCTAGGAAGGCCGAACCTTGGCCTTCACGAACCAACAACTAAGTGGGAAGAATCTAGGACAATATACCTATGAGAAGGAGATGATGGCCATCTTACATGCAGTAGATACCTGGCGACCATACTTATTGGGGTGATGATTCCAAATTTGCATAGACCATCAAAGCCTTAAATATTTTTTGGAGCAACACCTATCCTCACCACAACAAAATAAATGGCTCACCAAAATGTTTGGATATGATTATGAGATAATTAACAAGAAAGGGCACGAAAATGTTGTAGCAGATGCGTTATCCCACCAATTTGAGGAGGAAAGTACCCTGCTCGCAATTTCCCTTCCCATTCCAGACTGGATTGAAGAGGCTCAAGGAGTGGTTTTCACATCCTTGGCTCTCCCAACTCATTAATCAATTGCAGGTGGATGCAAATTCTACAGCGAGCTACTCATGGTAGGATGAGATTCTTCACTACAAGGACATAGTCGTAATATCACCAACATCCAACCTCAAAAGTCACATTTTGGTGGAGTTTCACTCATCACCCATTGTAGGACATTTAGGCTTTCAGAAGAAATATGCTCGCACTAAACATAATTTTTTTGGACAGGCATGAAAAACGACATTCTTACTTTTGTCACTGAATGTGACATATGTCAATGCCATAAAGGAAAAACAGTCAAATACCCAGGCATATTACAGTCATTACCCATCTCGGCCTTAATCTGGATGGAGGTTTCTATGGATTTCATTACGGGTCTTCCAAAGTCAGGAAACAAGTCAGTCATCATGGTGGTTGTGGACAAAATTTCTAAGTATGCTCATTTTTGTGCCCTACCCCACCCTTTTACATCGAATTTGGCCGCTCAATCTTTCATGGATCAGATTTTCAAATTGCATGGCATGCCCACTTCCATTGTGTCTAATCGTGAATCGATCTTCACCAGTAACTTTTGGCAGGAACTCTTCTGGTTACAAGGTACCCAACTACAACTCAGTACTTCCTATCATCCACAAATTGATGGTCAAACTGAAGCAGTCAACAAATGTCTAGAGACCTACCTTAGGTGTTTCACTTCAGAAAGCAACATCTCTGGGTATAGTGGTTACCTCTAGCTCAATGGTGGTATAACACCAACTATCATGCCACCACCAAAATGACTCCATATGAAGTAGTTTATGGTTAACTCCCTCCTTCCCCTACTTCTTATATCAAGGGATGCTCAAAGGTACAATAAGTGGATCAACTCCTATATAACCGCTCAACCATGCTGGCCTATCTTAGAGAGAATCTTCATCAAGCCCAGAACTGCATGAAGCAACAAGTAGATCAACATCGCTCAGAACGCCAATTTCAAGCAAGGGATTAGGTATTTTTGAGGCTACAACCATATAAGCAAACATCACTCAAAGACAAGGGTTGTCAGAAATTATCTCCAAAATTCTACAGACCATATCAGGTACTTCAGCACATTGGAGAAGTTGCCTACAAGCTAGCTTTGCCACCCACTGCAAAAATCCATCCAGTCTTCCATGTCTCATGCCTCAAGAAAGTGATTGGGAACCATTGCAGAATTCAAACGAATCTACCTGAAGTGGATGAAGAAGGATCAATCTGGCTCCAACCTGAAGAGTTTCTTGACACATGAGAACGACACCTACATGGCTGCACGATCAAGGAAGTCCTCGTCAAGTGGAAAGACACCTCTCTGAAAGATGCAACCTGGGAACCAACCACTATACTTTAGTAGTTTCCATAGCTTCAGCCTTGAGGACAAGGCTATTCTTATGGGGGAGGGCATGTTAGCGTCCAACCCTAACCCCCTTATTTATGTAATAGGATCGAGTCATAGTTATAGATTCAATAAAGCCCATATTAATAATTGTAAGTGGTTGACCCGCATTTAATGAAGGGACCACAGTTAGTTGCAAATGGGCCATGGTATTAGATAGATGGTATTAATAAGAACCATGGTATTGCCCCATGGTATTGCATGTATGAATCCTGTATAAAGGATAGAGACTCCCCTCGAGGAGCATCGTGTCTTATTTTGTAATTGAGCTCAGTGCTATTGGAGGTTGCCCCCTCAAAGAGGCAAGTGAACATTGCATTATGAGTAATAAAATACTTGCTGTTATTTCTCATTGTTCTATGTTCTGGGTATATTTATTCACATATTTGGTATTCTGGTATTGTCTTGCAGGTTAAGAGCATAATATTTCCAGTCAGGGCTGCGCTTCTAGAGATTGTGTTGCGCTTTTAAGGGTGGTGTTGTGCTTTTGGACACTGCGTTGCACTTTAGCATTGCGCTTGTACCAGAGAAGCCTGAAACTCATACAAACTCACCCAACTTTTGATTTGAACCTTCAATCCTACATCTTTCTATTTTAAGCTTACAAATAAGTATCATCCTTTTGATCACCTTTTTCCTTTGGCAAGATGAATGCAAATGCAAGTTCCCTTCATCTAGTGTTTAGGTGAAATTTTTATGCTGCAAACACTTGTGTAACTGATGGTTTGGTTAGTTTTAATATTGAAAACATGTAAATATTCCACCTCACACCTGTGTACATGTTTAAAACACCCTTTGATTCACTAAATAACTTATCAATCATCATATTGCCTCATCATTACACAAACCCTAGCTCATACCTATCATTTTGGGCAAATTCCTAGCAAGACTATTTTTCAAATTCTCCTACTCATCTCTCTCTCATTCCACTCCAATCAAACTTCCTAAGTTTTCTACAACCCCTATCTATCTCCCAAAATTCCCCTACCATAACTTTCCTTCCCTAACTCCCTCATTTCATCATTTCCTTCCTTGAGCAAGAAAACAATCAACTTAAGGCTAGACAATTCATCATGGAGAAAGAGAAATCTAAGGTGTTGTAGCAAGGAGGAAAAGGAAAAGAAGTGTTGGAGCCTAGTGAAACCAAGGAAACTGAAAAATAAGGCAAGAAAAAGAGGCCAAGGACCAAGGGACTCAAAAAGGCATTGAAGGAGGAGAAACGACACAGTTTGCTAGATGAAGACCTAGACATGGAGGACAAAATTGCCTTAGAGATCAATGAGGACAGAGAGTATTGGCTAGATAAGATCAATGATCACTTGGAAAAACTTCTTGACAAAGCCAACAAAGATAACCAACTACTAAGGCACATGGCACATCACTATGAAACCAGAAACATGATATGTAATATCAAGCTCAAGCAGTTGGAAAACAAACTCAAGGAAACCCTAAAGGAAAAAAATGAGAGGGATAACTTAGAGATTCTTGCTGAAGCATCCATCAGGGCTTGACATACATCATGTTGTAGTTCATGACCAATTTTGAAGGAATTCTGATTATTTTTGGTTTTTTGGCTATTTTAGTGCCAAATTCAGAAAATTGGCTAGTCACAGAAGCGCAGCGCCTTGCCACTATGCTTTTTCCTCAGGCCTCCAAATGATAAATGGTTTGAAGTTCTAGAAATTGCATGGCCTCCCCTCAAAACCCATTTCATCATATTTTTCAAAGAGGGCCCAAATGTTGAGAAAAAGGAGAAAAAGGGGTCAAAAAATCAACATTTTGCCCCTCTTTTTGATAGGCGTTGCGCTTTTGGAGACACCTTGGGAGAATGAGTTTTTGAAGGCCTTCCCATGGGTCATTTTGAAAAATTCAAGGTGTTATCAATTTGGACCTCAGGAAGGCACCTTAAAGTGGGCTCAAAGTTGGCACTGCGCTTCTGCAAATTTCTGTATTTTTCATTTAAATTTCACTATGTAATTTCCTAGTTTTCAGTTTGTCTTGGTCAAAGTCAAAACTCATGATGTAATTGCAGTAGTTCGAGGTTAGATTATGTAATCATGAATAAATATACATGATAGGTTTTTTTATGGTTAATTAGGCCTCATAAAGGAAGCAAAATTCAAAACAAAGTCTAAGAGGATAGTTTGTATTTGACCTTCTCACTCTCACCTGTTGGTTGAGAGAATCTTGGAAACAGTTCCACCACCTAGGAATTTGATTCATGAAGGTGGGGAAGTGGTTCATTTGAGTCTATATGTATCATTTATCATTCAGAGAGAAGGGTTGGACTTTTGTGGAGAATTCTTGTATGTTTATGTTCTCTTCAGCTAACACAGGAGTAGTTGCAGCTATATTTAACGAACTCTAGTTCAGTGAGTCTATGGTGTTTGTTTTCTCTTTCTATTATTTTCTAATGGATAAATCATCTCTCTTTACATGCTTTATCTTCTTCCTATGAAATTTCCTTGCAGTTATATAGACAGGAATCTTGAATTTAAGCTCTATTTATGTGGAATTAATACTTGTGTTTTCTTTCTTCTAAAACTAATGAATTCATGCTTTCACATGCTCATTACTTACTTTTAAACTCAAAAATCTATACTACATTTAAAAACACTCCAATTGCACCATAACACGTTGATATCTAGCTCCTATTTATACTTGTCTCTGCATACTTGAAGCCTAGACCTAATTACCTGCTCGAAACCCTAGTCCAGCAACTCTAAAAAACCTAAATTCCCAAGAACTCAAAACAAAATTATATATCTAGCCTAAAACCTGTCTCTTTACATATATTCATTGACAAATCCTATGAGAGATCCCTCTCTAGCTCAATAGGGCTAGTTACTGAGCTGAGAGTGGTTCGAGGTTACCTCTTTCAATCTCCTCCTCAACCTAGGAAATTGTAGAGGATAACATTTCTAGCATTGTTGTCAGGGAATGAAAGATCATATCTTCCATGGGAAAGAACGACAAGGATCATATCTGATTGCTGATGGTGAACAATGATCAGACATAAGAAAGGATGCATCTTTCACTTGATGATTCCAATGTCGAAGAATCCAAAGGTTTAGAATTTTCATGGTGACTCCACCGTTCAAAAACCAGTAGTTTGAAGAGCTTCTTGGTGAATTAACTATTTCAATATGGATTCAAATGATCAAAGGTATGCTCCTATGAATCAAGCTCATATTCCCAGTTTTCTTAATCGTATTCCTTGTATAGATTGGCAAATAGGGCTAACAAAGTTTAAAGGCTAGGATGGAGAAGATGCTAGTTTTCATTTGGTTAAATTTTGTTTTCATATTCACAGATTAAAGACTAAGTTTCTTAAAGATCGTTTGATGAATATCTTCATGTCTACCTTGGAGGAAATAGTGAGGAAATGGTATGAGAGTCTACCATCTGCTAGTTTATATTCTCTAAAGAATTTTCATTCAGTTTTCTTTCAACATTATCAAAGTTGCAATTTTTCCTTATTAATGATGGATAGATATTGTGAGATTTCTGAAAAATTTCATTAAATTTATTGAAAATTCCTATGGTGATGAAGAATGTATGGAAGAAGATATATTAGAATCCCTTTAGGATTTTTCCTCCCAACAAGAATCAACAACTTCCTCCTTAGATGAAACAGACTGGGATCAAAATAGAGAAAGGCCTACTCCTGATCTTGAAAATGAAAATCACCAAGCCAATGTTGATCTCTATAAAACTCAAGGTTCTCCTTTGTCTGAAGATGAAATAGATCAGCTCTTGAAAAGCCATGTTACAACCCAAGTTAAATCAGCTTTGCAGTGTTCACACAGTTAAGAATGTGTGAGTGAAATTTCTTCCATTATTGAAAATGAAAATCTGGGTTTAAACGATGACAGTCATGAGACTGATGAAATTATACATGAAGTTGTTGTGATTAAGCCAATTTGTGATGTAGATTTCCTGCAAGGAGATCAGCTAACAAGGATTATTTTCTTTCATGAAGAGGATAAGGCTGACATGTTTAATAATCTTGAAGAATGTGTTATGTTCAAAGATGATTTAGACTATGAATTGGAAGAATATGAGTCTGAGATAGATAATATGCCAAAGATAGAATCAGAGTTTCTCATGCTTGAATAATTTGTAGCCAACACTCAAGTAGTAGAAATTCATACTTCCCTATGCCTTCCTATGGATCAACAACCAAGTAATCTTTTAGATCAAAATGAAATGAGTACTTGTATCTTTGTTGGATTTCAAGATAAGGTAACATTTCAGATTTTTAAGGATCCTTACCTTGATTTGTTGCAACCATCTGGGAAGATGAATTTTCTTGTATTTATGGATCATGTGAACATGTTCAGTGGACACTTGGAGTGGCCTAGCTTTTGTTTTTCCTGCCTTCTCAAGGAAAGTACGAGCATGATTCAAGTAGGTAGCCATCTACTCGATTGGTTACACTAAAGGGATCATTACACATGATTGTATATACATCTTCAACAAGTGAGTAGTTATCATCAGGATTTGAAGCCCGGGGTGAAGGCCCTAAGATCCCAATGGTCTGCTACCATAAGTAAGTTTAATCAGCATGGTTTTTTTTTATAGTCAAGTGAGTTAGTTAGTTAGTTAGTTTTCTGTTTGAGTTTAGTCTTTGCACTTTGACTCCTTGCCCAATGAACAAGGCTACTAGGTCTATGGTGCTCTTGACACCTCCAAGGAGCTGCCATGCCCAACTGGAGCTAATGTTAGTGTCAGTCAGTTTAGCCTGTCACTAGTGATCAAATATGCTCTTACAAGATGTTGTTAGGGTGTCAAGTCAAACTTTTGTCATTTCTGTGAGTCTTCAAATAAAAATTTGGTCACTAGATGTTGATGTCTAGGTAACTGCTGCTCCCTTCACTTTCTCATGGTCTTCATCACTCATCATGGTAATTGTCTTCTTCGAGGTATCATATCTTCATTTAAGTGTCTTGGGTCATGAAATGGTTAAATTCCTCATTTTAGGTCATGGTCTAGGGTTTCACTCCATGTGTCATCATGATACCATATGTCAAAACAAAAACATGACCATCATGTGATTCAATGGGTAAAGGGAGTTAGCATCTTAGGGAAAGTAAAATGAACATAAAGCTAATGTTTAATTTCAAATAAGGCAATGTTGCAGTACACTACCTTGTCTCATCATTTCTCATAGGGACAATGTTTCTTCAAAATATGTTTCTGGCCCAATGGAGAAGACTTTTACAAAAGTAAAAGATTTTTTTTCAATTGTAGTCCAAGGAACAAAAACCTCCATCAATTTATCCATAGGTATTATGATTTGAGAAAAATACCCAAACTACACTTGCAATAGGAGAGTTGTTACAATTCTGGATAGCTTGACTTCAAGATAATTTTTCAAAAAATTGTAGTGGGTGTTAGCAGTTCTTAAGAACTTTATTGTGTAGCAGACATCCTACGCTTTCCAATGGTACATTCAAATTGTGATTTGGATTAGTGGAAGTCATCCAAAATTGCTCTACAAGTTGGCATTACACTTTTGTTAGAGACATCCTGGATTTTTGGAGTGATCATGGGAAAATCAATTGTTCTCCCTAATGGTGTGTACAAATTACATGCTTGAGGTGTCCATCTTGTAGTAGACTTCAAGAGCTTTCCAACGTGCTATCAAGCTTGAAATTTAGAGCAGTTTAAGGCCTCCAAAAGTGGTTTTCAAGTCGGCATTGCACTTCGGGAGACTACGTTGCGCTTCACAGGGTGGCACTGCGCTTCCGGACACTGCACTCCACTTGCATGAACTGCGCTGCGCTTGTGCCAGAGCAGCCCGAAACTCTTCCAAACTCACCCAAATTTTGATTTTTAGCTTGCAATCCTACTTCTTCCTATTCTAAGCTTTTACATAGGTAAGTATCATCCTTTTGATCCCTTTTTCCTTTGGCAAGATGAATGCAAATGCAAGTTCTCTTTATCTAGGGTTTAGGTGAAATTTTTATGCTGCAAGAACTTGTGTAATTGATGTTTCATTAGTTTTGATATAGAAAACATGTAATTCTTCCACCTCATACCTCTTTACATGTTTAACACGCCCTTTTATTCACTAAATAAATTATGAATCATCATATTGGCTCATCCTTACAAAAACCCTAGCTCATACCTATCATTTTGGGAAAATTCCTAGCAAGACGGTCTTTCAAATTATCCTACTCATCTCTCTCTCTCTCATTCCACTCCATTCAAACTTCCTAACTTTCCTACAACCCCTATCTATCTCCCAAAATTCCCCTACCATCGTTTCTCTTCCCTAACTCCCTCATTTCATCATTTCCTTCCTTGAGCAAGAAAATAGTCAGCGTAAGGCTAGATAGCTCATCATGGAGAAAGAGAAATCTAAGGTGTTGCAGCAAGGATGCAAAGGAAAAGTAGTGTTGGAGCTTAATTAACCTGAGGAAATTGAAAGAAAAGGCAAGAAAAAGAGGCCAAGGACCAAGGGAGTCAAAAAGGAATTGAAGTAGGAGAAAGGACATAGTTTGCTAGATGAAGACCTAGACATGGAGGACACAATTGCCTTAGAGATCAATGAGGACAGAGAGTATTGGCTAGATAAGGTCAATCATCACTTGGAAAAGCTTCTTGACAAAGCCAACAAAGATAACCAAATACTAAGGCACATGGCACATCACTATCAAACCAGAAACATGATATGTAATATCAAGCTCAAGCAGTTCGAAAACAAGCTCAAGGAAAACCTAAAGGACAAGAATGAGAGGGATAACTTAGAGATGCTTGTTGAAGCATCCATGAGGGCTTGATAGAGATGCTTGTTGAAGCATCCATGAGGGCTTGACATAAAGCATTTTTCAACCCATGACAAATTTTGAAGGAATTCTGAGCATTCTTTGTTTTTTTGGCTATTTTGGTGCTAAATTCAGAAAATTGGCTAATCAAGGTGCTGCATTTTTTCCTCAGGCCTCCAAATGACAAATGTTTTGCAGTTATGGAAAGCTCATGGCCTCCCCTCAAAACCCACTTCATCATATATTTCATAAAGCACCCAAATTTTGAGAAAAAAAGGAGAAAAAGGGGTCAAAAATTGGCGTTTTGCCCCTCTTTTTGACAGGCATTGTGCTTTTGGAGACACCTTGGGAGAATGAGTTTTTGAAGGCCTTCTGATGTGTAATTTTAAAAAATTCAAGGTGTTATTGAAACTAGAGAGGAAAATATAGTTGACAGTTCTTTCAGATCTAAATTTGGACCTGAATATGCAACCTTAAAGTGGGCTCAAATTTGACATTGTGCTTTTGCAAATTTCTGTGTTTTTCATTTAAATTTCACTGTGTAATTTCCTAGTTTTCAGTTTGACTTGGTCACCGTCAAAACTCATGATGTAATTGCAGCAGTTTGAGGTTAGATTATGTAATCATGAATAAATATACATGATAGGTTGTTTTTATGTTTAATTAGACCTCATAAAGGAAGCAAAATTCAAAACAAAGACTAAGAGAAGAGTTTTTGTTTGACCTTCTCACTCTCACCTATTGGTTGAGAGAATCTTGCAAACAGTTCCACCACCTAGGCACTTGACTCCTAAATGTGGGCAAGTGGTTCATTTGAGCCTATATGTATAATATCACATTCAGAGAGAAGGGTTTGAATTTTGTGGAGAAGGCTTGTATGTTTATGTTCTCTTTAGCTAATACAGGAGTAGTTGCAGCTATATTTTAGGAACTCTAGTTCAGTGAGTCTATGGTGTTTGATTTCTCTTGCTATCATTTTCTAATGGATAAATCATCTCTCTTTAGAATTTTATCTTCTTCCTATGAAATTTCCTTGCAGTTATATAGACAGGAATCTTGAATTTAAGCTATGTTTATGTGGAATTCATACTTGCGTTTCCTTTCTTCTAAAACTAATGAATTCATGCTTTCACATGCTCGTTAATTTATTTTAAGTTCAAAAATATATAATACATTGAAAAAAACTCCAATTGCACCATAACACACTAATATCTAGCTCCTATTTATACTTGTCTCTACATAGTTGAAGCCTAGACCTAAATACCTGCTCGAAACCCTAGTTCGGCAAATCTAAAAAACCTAAATTCACAAGAACTCAAAAAAAACTTATATATCTAGCTTAAAACCTGTATCTTTACATATATTCATTGAAAAATCCTTTGAGGGATCCCTCTCTGAATTATTAGGGCTAGTTACTGAGCTAAGAGTGGTTTGAGGTTACCTCTTTCGATCTCCTCCTCAGCCTAGGAAATTGTAGAGGATAACAAAAACAACCATTGGATTATCAACACATGCCTTTCCAGTGCAAGTGGTGCCATGAATACAGTCACTTGTTCAAGGAATTCCCTTTAAATCAATTAGAGGCTACGGATTCCTCAAAATCCAAAGACCCAACAAAAGATCAAGAGGACACCGAAGGTTTTTAGGAAGTTGAAAAAAAGAAAAGGAATGTGAAAGCCCCCTCTACTTCTATGCACCCACAACAGAAGAAAGGGATGAACCAAAATAATTTCTTTGAAACCCTAGCATAGGAGGATGAGAGTATCAATGAATCCAATGGCCTGACTAGCCAAGAAATCCCTAAGATTCAACCCAAGGGTGGACAAAAACTTAAGAAAAAAGTTGAAGAGGATCCCTAAGATAAAGAAGCCCAGGTATGTAGGTGGAACAAGCTAATATGGAAATCGATGGCTCGAAATAAGAACTTAGCACAAAAGAACAACTTATGAGAAGATTTCTAAATGAATGGAGACACTTAGATGAGTGATTAATCCCTGAAGATCAAAAGCAACTATACTGAGAAACCTTCCAGTGATTCCAAGCTAGGAAAGGATCTATAAAAATTGATCAGTGATATAATTTGGGATCTTAGCATGCACTGGGAGTGGAATCAACCACATCAGGGAACGAAGGCAACAAAAGAGGATGAAAGAACTTGCAAGAATCCATACAAATGGTGGGAGATTTGTTGGTCAATTCGGGAAGGATGGTGTCATTGTCGGTGGGTTTCAACCATCTTAATAAACCCTCTCAATGATCATTACATCATAGAATGTAAGGACTCAAAATTAGAGGCAAGCAATAGTATTTGAAAGATCAAGTCCGAAAATATCACTCGAGTATCATGATTATTCAAGAAACTAAAATCTCAAAACATAGGTTGAAAGAGATTATCAGGAGCCTAAAAATTCAATACGAAGTGATGTCCCAAGATTCCAATGGTAGTGATAGAAAGTTAGTTATCCTATGGAATCCATCAGAGGTGATATTTGAAGATTGGGTCAGCCTTCCTAGAATTTTATCAAGTAAAATCTGCCACATTGGGACCAAAGATTGGGCTTTACTGACTGGGGTATATGGGCCTCACATTCCAGGAGAAAAAGGGGTTTTCCTTCAAAACTTAGGAAAACTCAAAAGGTTATATGAGGAGGAACTTTTGATTGTTGGTGGCGATTTCAATTTAATCGTGTCGTTAAATGGAAAAAATGGATGGCTTTGTCATATGGATGAAGAATCATATGGAATTATTTTGAGAAACAATTATAGAATTGCAACTCATGAATATGCCTACAATCAATGGAGTATTCACCTGGAATAACAAATGTGGGGGACCTCATCAGGTAGCATCACACCTTGGTTGATTTCCTGTTTCTAAATGAGTACTAAGGCAAGATATTTTGTTATAACCATCCATTATTCTGGGAATGGGATCAGACCATTGGTCGATTAGGATAGAGATTGATCTAAAAACGGGTCCCAAAAACTGACCTTTTCACTTTCAATCTTTCTGGTTATGAGATCTACTATTTATGAAAAAAATTGATATCTGGTGGAAAGGAAGAGATTAAATATATTAAGTTCTAGACTAAGTGATGGAACCAGGAAGAGTTTGGTAGGATCCAGCAAGATCAAATAAAAATTCCAAGATAGAATGCAAGAAGTTCAATAAACAATCATTTTAGAAGGTAGATCAGAAAGCCTAGTAGAGGTTGAAGGCTCCCTGATAAATCAGCTAGAAGAAAGAAGGAAATAATAAGAAATTTTGTGGAAACAAATGTCAAGAACACAATGGCTTAGAGAAGGAGAGAGAAACATAAGGTTCTTCCATAAAGTGTTACTAGGAATAGTGTCCACTCGGATGCTGCTATTCCCACTAAGACTGGTAGCTATCTTAGAAACAAACAAGTAAAGTCTACATTCGTTTTCCTTTATGAAAATAGAAAAGAGGGGAAACAAAGGAGACCAATCTTAGTCTTGCGCTTGATTTCCTCTCCTTCCTGATAGAGCTTTGCTGCTTCTTCTTCATCTACCTAGCTTCAAAGAGCACCTGTGGTATCACATCAACATACTACTATCGAAGAACAAAGATCTATATTCATAAATAACAGATGACCAAATGTGTGTTAATCGTACAAATGCATATATAAGTAAACATACAATAATATGGAGGAAAACTTGAATAGCTTTATTAAGATGAAAAGTAGCAAGAGGATTACAACCATATGTTCTGACCCAGTGTCATCCTCCAGCAAGAAAGCCCTTCTTCACTTCAAGTAAAGCTTAGATCACCCAACACTATGAATGTACACCAGAAAACCAACAACACTTCTCTATAAGATACAAAATTCCAGCCTCCAACCTCTAGATCTGTGGGATGAGAGATCCATATATAGATTTTTGCAAAGGTGTGAATCAGCTTTGTGCTTTTGATTAGTGTCCTCTCTCTGACAGTTCTTGGCTCCACTTAGAGATTTCATTGACCTCTTACTCATCCTTGAGCGAATTCTGAGAGGCAGGTGTCATATGAGAAGTTTCTAGAAGATTCCTTGACCATCCACTTAGCAAACTGTCTCTGCCACTTGTCTATTCTCGTCCATCGCACCCTGTAGAAGGACTTTTCAGTATGCATCGCACCTCCCATGTGTATTAGGTGCGATGCATCGCACCCTTTGCACTGGGCATTCAGTATGGTCCAGTTTTGACCATTTCTGAGCAATTTTTAGTGGAGAACTTCTGGGAGATGATGTAATCAGCTGACCTTGTTCCTTTAGGTAGTGAAGCAACACTTTTAGGGACTTAGGAGCCCTTAGTTTATGGACATTTATGATTGGGGTTGCAGTTCCCAAAAATGTCTATAACAGTTGCCCCCTAAAGCATGAGGTCATTAATCTTTTGATGTCGGGTGAAATTCTTTACCATGAGGATCTGAATTTTTTTCGAGTTGTGAGGTGACCTGTAATAAGATACAATACAATGCATTATCTTGACAACATTTTTCATGATCTAGCTGAGGTGGGCATTCCCATGCTCAGCTTTATAAATTCATTTTCATGTACATAGGACAGACAATTGTCTGTGTGGCAGACTGATGATTTGGACTCATCATCTTTTGATTTGGATGATCATCTGTTCGGCAATGATGTACACGTGATGTATTTATATTCTTGAATATATTGTAGCCCAGATGGATGAAACTAAATCTGGGGTCTTGAAAACTCATTCAATCTTCACTCGGAGTACAATTTGATCCATGTGAAAAATGTTCTGGAGTCGAACATGGAAAGACATCGCCTGATTACCAGCCAATGATGTAAGTTATTAACAGGCGCGAAAGGAATCACCAATAATGACAATGACCCTCAAGGTACTACAGTACAATTCATGCGGTGTGAAAAAGGACTTGGTGTCGAACACCACGCAAAATCTGTTGGTCGAAGGCCATTAATGTAATCATGTCGCCGAAAGTGAGAAACTTGCCATTGAGGCATGCAAGCTTCAAAGTACTGAAAGGGTTGTTCCTAAGTCAACATCTTGGATAATGAGCTGATGTCGACAAGAAGTGACCCGTCGCAGGAGGGCCTTAATGAATCCCACATCAATCACATGGAATGAAGCAAATGATTTTGGAGGTGAAAACAATTTGACGATATAGGGTTCAGGGTGGCGGTCATGAAGGAATGGAGCATGAATGTATTGCAGTGGGTGAGACACAGGTGATTTGTCTGAATGACTTCTCTTGAACATATCGGCGACACTGATGAGATTGGTAGCTTTAACCCCAAATATGGATGGTGTGATGGACCAATGGTGATGACCAATGAACGGAACAACCCAACCTGGCTTGGATGCAGAAGGAAAGTGCCATGTTCAAGAGCGACTTGCTACCAATAAAGCTTTTTTAAGCTTTCTTCCCAATTTTCCCCAGTCATTGCTAACCAGTGCCTCTTTATTTTTGTCAAGCTTGAGGAGGATAACATATGCTTGTTCTATAATCCACCCTTCAGGCAAACCTGTCACTATATTTCAGTGAGCCTAACGACAGTGAAACTAGTTCTCGTCCATTTGGACGAGTTTGTCACTATTCGGTTTTAACGAGTTTAATGACAAAGATAACTCGGTCCCTTTCAATTTTAGAGAGTCTGAAAGGAACAGAAAGGAGACTCCAATGATCCTTTTTCATCATGTAATCCCTTAAGTCCGAAAAAGTGTAAAATAATACAAAAGGGATGAATTTTCGATAGTTTTAACGAGCCGAATAAGACAAGCGCTCGATCTTTTTGTGTAATAGTCCCTCAAATCCAAAAAGATTAAAATCTAGACGAGGGATAGCACTTCCGATGACTTTAACGAGCCGGAGAGGCCAATTGCTCGCCAATCTTTTCATATTTTACGAGTTAGTTGCAAAGAGCTTAAAGGAGACTCATTTTCGAGGAATGAGCGATGATTTTGCGTAGCAGCTAATTCCAGGTAAGGTTTGGAATTCTCCAATCATGGCAGTGTCACAAGGATGGATAATAGAATCACTCTTTGCAGATGTTCCTCGAAAGGGTAAACAATCATGTGGGGGTGAATGATCAGCTAAAAAAAGAGTGGAGGTGATGGTGAGAACACGACCAAGGCTCAAAAGCTAGCGATAAGGTATTCACAATGGTTATTTACCGGTTCATTTCTTAATGAGCTTAAACTCTGGGGGAAACATTTGCTCATGAATTATGTTTATTTTTTAACGAGCTTGAACTATGTGCTAAAACTGCTCGTGGGGGGTTTATTTTTTAATGAGCTTGAACCCTGTGCTAACACTGCTCTCCAGTCGCATGATAAGGATGTCTCATTCAAGGTACCATTTTGAAGAGGCTTGCACCTTTTGAAGCTTTGCCTCGAATACTTTCTTTATGCAAGCTAGGAAACGACCAGCCTTACGGGTTTAAAGGGTTAGAGGTCCTACAAATTTAAAAAAATAAATAGTCGCTGTTCGCTTGCATGCGGAAAGGTTTGCATGCCCCCAGGTATAGCGAAAAATTTCCAAGTTACCATGAAAGTTCCCTGCGAAGCAGACCGAATGCTTTCATGGCGATGTCTACCGAAATAGACAAAGGGGAGTGGTGCAAACACATGCCACTCAGCATAACCTTAATGAAGGTATCTTATTCTAGCCTAATCCCATTTTCCTGTGAGGACGGGTGTGAGACTAGTCATATATCCCCCGTGGAAACCTACTCTATACCCAAGGTTTCCCTGCCAAAACAGACCACGGTGCATGCCCCCTGGATTTCAGTCACATCCTCCTGAATTACTCGCGCTCATCAAGTGGACGGACTGGAGATCGATGAGACATTCCTTACGTGGAGAGACCATTTAGGGACATCATTTGACTATTTGCGATGTGTGAAGCGGGGAATGACATTTGGTCTACAAGCTTGACCATTCTGCCCTCGTGCGGAAAACACATTATTCTAAAGAGTGAGGAGACGATGGCTCCCATGCAATAAATATAGTTGCATCCGAGTAAATTATAATCCAAGGGTCCTTGAACTACCATCACGTTCATGTGAATGGTTTTCCTTCTCAAAGTAACAGGCACATTTGGAAGGATCCCTAAAGGTCGACTGGTTCCTTTGTCGAAGCCTATCAGATTTCTCATTTTAGGCAAAAGCAATGGCGAACCAAGCGCTTTCCAGGCAGTTGAGGAAAGGATACTCACAAAAGCCCCTTCATCGATGATGGTACCAGCCATGACCATGCTGTAAGCTTGTACAATGATTCTGAATGGTACACTCGCTGGTAAACGGGGTCTGCCTAGTAGATTCCAGTCGAAGGAAATGACTAGGTTGCTTGGTGGTGGGACCGAATAGATGGCCGGATATGACTCTGATGAACTTCCTTCCTGCAATAAAGGAACGGGTGGATTGCCCCCAAGTTCATCGGATTCTGTGTTGATGAAAAGAATTTGAACAGCGTCGTTCTCTTTCTCTTCAGTGACGGTATCATTCAAAGATGAACACTCTGAAGGCAAGACCGGGTCAACTACCGTGTCAACCTTTTTACTTTCATTTTGTATGGATTCAGAGGGTTCATTTTTAATGATAGACGCTTTGGACGACCATAATGATGGGCCAAGTGGATTTTCAACCAGTGGAGGACTTGGCAAGAGTTTTTTATATCCAGGAGGAAGCCGTAGCGGTGAAGTAGGACGATCATCCAAAACTCTTTTAGCTTCGTCAAGGAAGGGACAATGGTGGATGGCATGATTGCCTTCACACAATTTACAAGGAAATCTAGGATTCATTTTCTGTCCAAGTGCTTCACTTTCACTGGTTGATGGTGTGCATTCAACATGATCGTCAAAGGTTGACGCCACCGGATTGTGCAAATGAGGAGACCAGTCCCTTAAGATCCGAGGGATGTAGGGACAATCTCGGTGATAGTGGTCTCCATTGCAAATGACACAAGGAGATTTAGGTTTCGACGGTGTGGTGTGAGGATTTTCACTAGATGACGCTTGGTTGCCCCCTTTCGATTTTGGTTCCTTTTTCTTCTTTTCCTTTTTCTCTTTCTGCTTCTTCTTCTTCTCAATTACTTGATTTTTAGCTTTATCGGCTTTATCAAGCGAAGAGGAAGGAGGGGAGAGAGAATCAGATGAAGTAGAACGTTTGGAGGCAACTCTAGTGTCATCTAGTTGCTGACTTGACTGTTAAGGAATTACGGGATTCTGAACGACAGAGGTAGAGAAGAGATAGACAGGCAAAGCAATTGTCAAACCTGGAAGTGACAAAGTGGCCATATGGGGTGCACCAACATCTCCCCAAGAGGAGAAGGGACTAGGATTTCCTCCAAGGGGAAATCCTTGTTTGGTAGACTCCATTTTCTCAACCTAAAGATCAACGAGGGAATTTGTGATGTTATTCCGATTAAAATAAATTTTAGATGCTTTGACACAACTTGTTTTTTCAATTTTAAAGAGTCGAGAAAAAACAAAAGATGACTCTAGTCGCCTTTGATTTTTATTGAGCCTGAAGTGACAAGTGCTCAGAGGACCTTTTTCCTTTAAGGAGTCTGAAAAGGAGCAAAATGGACTTCTCTGGAGATCTAGGCAGAGGGGATTACTAAACCAATCACAAAATTGCAGAACACTTTTTACGGTACGACAGTCAATCTTCCTGAATGTTGTGTTTAGTGCATTGCGATCGATAGGGCAGCAGACACGGCTTCCTAAGGATAAAGGATGCAGCCTATTGTGGTCTCCCAAAATATACT
Source organism: Pinus taeda (assembly GCA_000404065.3). NCBI lineage: Eukaryota > Viridiplantae > Streptophyta > Pinopsida > Pinales > Pinaceae > Pinus > Pinus taeda. Next base: position 18,455 of record APFE031164558.1, read on the forward strand.
CGACGGTACGTGAGAGCACAAGTCTGTACTGGCACTTGTCCTCTCAGAGTGGAGGAATCACCCAACCAACAATGAAAGCAACAGTTACCAGGTATTACGACGCCGGAATACGTCTCTAGCCTAGACCTCTAGGTGTTGTGCGTTAGGTTCCAAAGCGTTGTTAGATTCATTAAATTTATTTTAAGTTGATCTTGCTTAAAAATTTGCCTTTCAGGTT
>APFE031164558.1:20553-48949 GCA_000404065.3 Pinus taeda
AGTGTCCACTTGGATGCTACTATTCCCACTAAGACTGGTAGCTATCTTGGAAACAAACAAGTAAAGTCTACTTTCGTTTTCCTTTATGAAAATAGATGAGAAGAGAACCAAGAGGGCCAACCTGAGTCTTGCGCTCGATTCCCTCTCCTTCTTGATAGAGTTTTGCTGCTCGCTCTTTGTCTGCTCAGCTCCAAAAGGGACCTGTAGAATCACAACAACATACTACTATGCAAGAAACAAGGATCTAAGTCCACAAATAATGTAGGATCAGATTTACATTAACCATATACAAGCACATATAAACAAATACACCAAGATATGGAATGAAACAAGAATAGCTTTATTCAGATAGAAGTAGCAGGAGGATTACAACCATGAGCAGCTCTGACCCAACATCATCCTCCAGCTAAGAAGCCCTTCTTTCAGCTCAAGCAAAGCAAAATCACCCAACACTGTGAATGTACACAAGAATACTGACAACACTTCTCTATAGATTACAAAATTCCAGCCTCCAACCTCTAGATCTCTAGGATGAGAGATCTATATATAGATTTTTGCAAAGGTGTGAGTCAGCTCTGGTTTTTGATTAGTGTCCTCTCTCTGATAGTTCTTGGTTCCACTTGGAGATTTCATTGATCTCTTACTCATCCTTGAGCAAATTCTGAGAGGCAAGTGTCATATGAGAAGTTTCTAGAAGATTCCTTGATCATCCACTTAGCAAACTGTCTTCGCCGCTTGTCTATTCTCGTCCATCACTCCCTGTAGAAGGACTTTTTAGTATGCATCACACCTCCTGTGTGTATTAGGTATGATGCATTGCACCCTCTGCACTGGGCATTCAGTATGGTCCAATTTTGACCATTTCTGAGTAGTTTTTAGTGGAGAACTTCTCAGAGATGATGTAATCAGTTGACCTTGTTCCTTTAGGTAGTGAAGCAACACTTTTAGGGACTTAGGAGCCCTCAGTTTATGGACATTTATGATTGGGGTTGCAGTGCCCAAAAATTTTTATAACACAAAGAAATGATCAAGTGCCGACAGCATAATCAAATATTCTCTCTTAAGGATGATTCGGGGAATAGATTGGTTCAACATGATGAGATGGAGAATCTGGTGGTTAATCATTTCCAAACCCTCCTCTCAAAATCCCCCCAGGACTGATAGGAATTTATTTTGAGAATCACTTGACACATCCCTCGACTAATTTCCTAAGATTAGAACATGGCCCTAATGCGTGTTGTGACTCTGGAGGAAATAGAGGATGTTGTGAAAGGAATGGCCAAGAACAAAGCTCTAGGACCAGATGTGTTCATGGTAGAATTTTATCAAGCAACATGGAACTTTCTCAGAAAGGATATAATCGAAGTGGTAGAGGAATCAAGATGTAACCAAAAGGTATGTCCGAGTCTTAATTCAACATTTATTACTTTAATTCCTAAAACTACAAAATCTAAGCGTGCCCAGGGATTTAGACCCATTCCTTTATGCAATGTTATTTATAAGATTATTTATATTGTTATTTTTAAGAGCCTTAAGCCTCTACTTCTGACCCTTATCTCATCTGAACAATCTAATTTCATGGAAGGTCACCAAATCCTTGATGGCATCATTACCTCTCAAGAGATGGTTCTTTCCTTGAAGCAACTTAAATACTATGGTATTGTAACACCCTCCTCCCATGTCTACCCAAGTAATCGGCCAACCAAGATAAACATGCGATGAGAGGCTACTATGATCATATTCAACCTCCCATGTGACCTTAAGGAAATGGAATCGATTGGAAACACAAAATACATACCTTCCACGTCAACTACAGGACCCCTAAGAAGCATCCCAACACTTTAGGAAACTAGCCCCTAAGTCCCACTGAATTTTTTTATCACTTGACCTCTGGATGCTCTCATACTATGAGCATGCCAATGTCCAGGGACCTCTAGAAGCTCTCATGCTATGAGCATGCCAGTGTCTAGGGACCTCTAGATGCTCTCACAGGCTTGTAAAATAGTGTCCAATGACTATTTTACATAGTATTGTTCCAGGGTCCCCGATATTTGAGTCAATTTTTTAGGCCCAAAGCCGAGGTCACTACACATAATTGAATGACATCTTCAGAACAATAAAATAACAGGGAAACAATTATGCAAAAGCAAATAGTTGAACAAACCCTTAACCAAACCCCTACTATCCATGATAGGAATTTCATCAAACATATCACAAATATGTAATCTACAGGTGTAAACAATAGATTTAAGCATACGGATCTCAGAAGTATCTGAGAATCACTAAGAACCAATGCTCCCTCTTATCATTTGCTACATTATCATCTATTAGGTCATATATACATTATCCATTCATTTACAAGTAAAAACATGATGAGAGCCATACAAAGCCACTGTAATAAAACAAATACATAACCAACATAATAGCCACAGAAATACCAATGAAATCACAACCATATGATCCACATATAAATCAATATAATACTCATAGAAATACAAAGAGAAATAACCTTTCATTAATGATGCAAAATCCAAACCCGAGATGGAACTACCACGTTCCACCCAACCATAAAATGGTTGAGCCAAATATCTCTTCATTCATTCACCCTCATCCCATATTCAAAGCATGAATGTGGGACTCAAACCGAAAGAACCAACAAGGGCATACTGAAGCTAAACCACCTCACCCTCATCAATAGAGACCAGGCTTTACCAAAATCCATCTTGGATCACCAGGCCAACACAATAAACATGTCATAACAGGATTTACCATGATCTCCAGCCAATGATTGAGGTGGATATTGGTGTCCACCCACCTATCCCACCTAGATCTCTAGTCAATTCCTTTTGTTTCCTTGTTTATTTCATCATTTACAATTTTTAGCATTTTTTCGGGCCTTGAAATTCTGGAGCAATTTTGACCCACTAAACAATGTTTTTTTTTTTTTTAGGTCTGCTATAGGCCCACAACCATTGGCAATGGCCTTCATCAAAACTAAGTACTCAGAGAGACCTTTCCAACAAGGTATCATACACACCGAACGAAGATAATATGACCAAGTTATGACCCGAGGAAGTTGGCTACCCAACTAACCCCAACAGGGCCCACAAACTCTTTGTGTTACATCTCCTGGCATTAGGGTTTTGACTGTCTAGGGTTTTCTCATGTTGTCAATAATAAATAGGCCCTTGAGCCTAATTGTAACACAATTTAGAGGCATGTATCCACCACATATCTTCTTAGAGATAAGCTACCATCGCCCGAGCTAGTCCTATTTCCATTCTATTTATAAGCATATTTCAGTATTTGATATCAAAGAAATGAAGTGTTATTTCTACTCTTTGCATTACATCTCTTGGGGTTAGGGCTTTGGTTTTCTAGGGTTTTCTCATGTTTTCAACAATAAATAGGCCCTTGAGCCTCATTGTAACACAATTTAGATGCATGTAGCCACCAAACCTCTTCTTAGAGATAAGCTACCATCGCCCAAGCTAGTCTTATTTCCATTCTATTTGTAAGCATATTTCAGTATTTGATATTAATGAAATGAAGTGTTATTTCTGCTACATATTTGTATTTATGGTTATATTTGTAATTTTCTACGTTTATGTTTAAATTCAGATCGTCCAATCACTAGGCCAAACAAGCATGGATAACACCAGATTTCTCCACCTACATCGTGAGGAATTTTCCTATCTCCTAGTCTCTCAGGCTTTACCACAATCCAAACCTACATCACTAAGCCCTAAACTGAGACCCACTCTCCAGGATTTATAGCATATCCCAAACTTTGGATTACTAGGCCCAATGGAGAGAAAACCACCTCTTCGCTTTACCGTATATCTTGTCATTCACCAACAAGGATTCCTAGGCATAACGACGTAACACAGTCCTGGCTTTACCGCAACCCATAGTCTATTTTAGGGGTCTCTAGGCCAATGGCTTTGCTGTGATCCACAGTCTGGTTCAGGGACCATGTTGATGGTATTGGACCCGCCAACATGTCAGGGGATCTCCTCAGTAAGAAGTCCCAACTAGACCTCAAACTGTTTGGTGTAGGAGTCCTAGCAATGGGTCGTATGGTATCGCCTTAACCATGATTGCGTGCAAATTCAAGTAAGATGTCCCTGTTGGTAGCAAGGGTGTGACATGTGCAACCAACATAGGAAGGTGTATGAATGGTTCTAACATGGAAAGTGAGGTTAGTGTGTACCTTCGAAACCTGTGGAAGCACGCAACTTGAAGGGAACACACAAGTGAAAATGCATCACAAACTAGAAAGAAGGTAAGCTAACAATCCAAAGTGATAGTTAAACCAACAACACATCTCAGTAAGATTCATACATACTTCTACAGAAAAATTTCATACATGCATGAGTAAGAAAATAGACACATATATATTTAGATTAACCAAGATAGCTGAAATACAATAAAAACATATGCATGAAACATGTTGGCTATGTTATATTAAGAAGTGAAAGTTCCAATCATACAATGCAACCATGAGCAACCACTAGTCCTGATAGCAAAATGTTACAGTCACTGCCACCTGCTCCTCCAAAGAGATAAACTAGCTTTGCACTATGGAGAAGCCAAGGCTCATTACAATACTGGCTAGGCTTTCTCTAAGATACTACTATCGGAAGCTTGGCTGACCAAAAGCCCATACAATCAGTTATGAGGGACTATATACCCTTGACATTCTCCTTTGTGACTATTCGTCTATCCTCATGACTCTTCATCTACTCTATGACTATTACATCTAACTACCGACACTTGAACTTCAACTTGACAAGACATCACATACAATCTGCACATGTACCCATGTGAGACAAAATAGGCTTGAGGAAGCCATGTAAGACATCACTATGACTTGGACAACTGTGGGAAGACCAGATCTTCAGCATCCTCGTGATAGCTGATGGTGGCGAATAGATGCCATGCTCGATAGTCTACAATGGTGTCTGTGAACTCTGTGGTGACATCTTTTGAGAAACAAACTCTTGCCTCCATTGCATCTGGGTACACTATTCGGGCTCCTCTGTCCAACTCGTTTGATAATATGCACATCAGTGTCTTGAGTGCAGCCAGACCAATGACATACTAATGCATAGTGTTTTTGCTGATCTCCAAGCATGTGCTGGTGGTTGCGCGCATCAACTTGTTGAAATACATGTTCAGCTCCAGTCAAACTTGCTTCTTGTCTTTGCCTCGGTGAGTGTGTCAAAAGTGTGGGATGGCATGAATGTGCACAATGACATGCATGCTGCTGAATTCCCTTGCATGTGATCAATAACACTGCTCACCTTGTCTCCTCTGTGCCAGCTACTCGGATGGATCTATAACTTGTATGGGCGCATTTTCATCTGCTTGTACATGTTGTGCCCCCCGCTGTACCTGTTCCTACTGTAACTCATTCTCTCATCTGTGCAGCACTTTCTTTTCCTTGAGTTACTGCTTCAGCACATGCAACTCCTTCTCTTTTTTTATCTCTACCTTCGTGCAATCTTCGTGTCGCGTCGTCACCTCATAACCTCAATCTCCAAAGCTTCTTTCGTCATGAGTGGATCTACTTTTAACTTGCAACTTTTCTTCGCCTCTATGATGCCAACAACCTTCCTTTTTCATTTGTCACATGCAGGTGTGCTGCCTTCTGCCGTTTCTCATTGTGATGTCATTGCCATTCATCTTGATATCCTTTTCCGTGAACAACTTGATGTATTCATGGATAGGCAAGTTCATAGATACTTGATCGACTGCATCCCCAAATGCACTCATAACAATGTCTTGGACTTTGCTCTCCTGGAAGCCACTGACCTGTGCTGTTGGGAGGTAGACAACACCTATGATACCTGGAGACATAGCAAAACTCATGGCAAGAAATATGTCATTGAAAACCAAAACAAATTGGAGGACTGACATGCAACATACCTCTGTGACTGTCCATGAATATTGCATAATTTTCACGAGGAGCCTAGGATTTTGACTTCCAAGATTACAGATGACATAGTTCGGGATAAGGGAGGATGACTGACTACAGGAACTGCGCAATGGGTAGTCTAACATTGCCTACTAAGGACTAAAACTACGAAATGCGTAATTTCAGTGAGAAGTGACATGTCACCAGCAAACTGCATTGCACATTTTCTGGGGCCAATATGACACTGCCTCCAAGAATTACATAATGCAAGCATGGAGGTCAGTGTTGGGCCAGACTTGTGCAATTTCTAGAGGGAAGGCAAAAACTTCGCTTCCAGAAATGCGTAGTGCTAACTGGGTAAGGCACTGTCTGGGCCAAGGAAACCCAAATCGGCCAACGGGTGAATGAAAACATGAGAAGTCTAAACGCATGATGAGATGAGTGCAAACAAGAGTGAATGATTATGCATGCAAATAGTAAGTGCAAGATTTAGAAAATGGGATGCATGGATGTGTGTGAAGTGGGTCGCCGCGACGATGACCGTCGGTGCAAAAACAATGTCATGCATGTGACAACAGAGAGATGTAAACGAAAATTGAAAGGACAATTTTACAAGCTAACATGCATGTAAATGACAGTAAGCATTGACAAAAATCAAGTAGACAACATTCACACAAGTTGAAACACAAAAAGTGACAAAAACGCAATGCAAGACATATGAAGTGGGATTACCCCAAAGCAACTGAGCTGAATGTGCCAACAACTCCTAGATGTGATGTGGGATGTCAGATCTGCAAGATTGATGAGAGGAATGATCTCTGCAATGTCTGGTTCATAAGTTTTGATAAAATCGAGGTTATGTCGTGCATGCCACAAATGTAGGAAAGGCGGCACTTGGCGGGAGGTTTTTGAAATGATCCTTGCATGTAACCTCCAACTACTAAAAATAGATCCCTAAATCTAGGGATTCCTTTGCATGCTGACTTGGGAAAAGTAGTCCATGCATGCAAATTAGTTTTGCTCAGTCCTGGAGGGAACCGGTCAACTTGAAGGCACATGTATCAGTGTACGAGCCTGGGATAAAAATCTGCGTTGTTCTTGGGCTGAAAAGAGTTGGTTGTCCCAAAGGGATTGCACAATTTCTAGGAGGAACAGGTGACTATCTCACAGGATTGCACAATTTCTGAGCTAAGCAGCTGTACTCAGTCAAATTGCATAATTTTATGAAGGAAGCCTGTCTGACTGCATTACGCAATTTTTTAGTCCAGCAGGTCACTTGACTAATTTGCACAATCTTTGCTAGCTGATGGGATGGTTGTCCCAAAGGGATTGTGCAATTTATGGGAACACAAAGTGACTGTTGCCCAGAATTACGTAATTTATGGGCTAAGAAACTATCGTGGGATGAATTGTGTAATTTTTTAGAGGAAGACTATGAGGAAGAATTATGTAATTTTGGAGCCCAGCTGGGTTTGTGCAATTTTTGGAGGGAAGGTTGGTTCCCTTCTAGAATTAAACAATTCCTAGAGGGAGATGCTCAACCAGGAACTAATACTAAGTTTGAAAAGCAGCTTGTGAAGGAGGTGGAACAAACTTGCATGCACAGGTTGATAAGACTCTATGAAACAATTGAAGCATAGGTGCTTGATGGTGCAAGACATGTTGCTGAGGATGGTTAGTAAGGAGGCTCCAAAATGAAGCTAAGGTAAAATTTTGGAGGGTGCTTGTAGCCGCTACAATACTTGGTGACACACTGGTAGAACTCTAGCTCTCTGAATGGACCTTGTTCACGAAAAGCAACTCTAACACCTCCAAAAGTATTATTCAGTTCTTTATTCATCTTGGTTTCCACACTTGCTTGATTGTAAGATGTAGCACCTACCAAGCTCTTGGTCGGTCGACACACATTCCAAGCCAAGCCAACACAGGTGTTTCGATTGGGGATGAGGGGTATATTGGTGCACAAGTCATATGATCATCAGAGTTTGAGTTTCATCTCTGGTGTTGCTCTGCTACTAACAAGCTTGCATGGTACCCCGGTGGAGTCACGCAGGAACACAAGCATTTCTCCATTGCCAGTGAGCCTAGTCAGTACTTCGGCAGAGTTACTTATATCACCTCTCTGTGTAGGAAGCCTTTCTCTTCTTTTTCCTTATTCATTTTTCATTTTTTTCAAACTTTTTCACATTTTCATTTTTTCATAACTGTGCATACAACTTATTCATTTCAGAGGCAGAAGAGGGATCATGACTTATTGAGAGCAAAAGAGGTTGTTCCTTCAGAGAAGTAGTTTATATATACCGTTGATGTGCTTGTTAAGGGTTCCCCCCTCACCTTACTCTACTTGACTGAGCTGACAAGGATTAACCCAAAACAACTGACTAGAGTAGGTGATACTAGTTCGCGAGCAAGCAGTGTGTTTTCACCAAGATTCACTTCAAACAATACGTATTTTCCACTGATGTATCATGGACTAAAAGTAACAAGTTCTTCACGAGAGAGTGGACAATAGATAACCAAATGTTAATAGATGTACAAGTCCTCTTGTACTTTACCCATGCTTGTTTCAAGAGTCGCACATGGTCCATGCGAAACTAACCTACGAATGAAAACAAGCAAACAAAAAAATGCAAAGCAAGAAGCAGAAGCAAATGCACGTGCAAAGAGATTAAGCAAACAACCAAGAAAGCAAGCAAATAGAGAATGAAAGAAGCAAACATGCATGCAAGCAAACAACTCAAACCAAATACTACTCCTACTCCGAAGTTAATAGTGCATGGGTCATCTCACATGAAATGATACTTCCAATGCAGCCACTGGCACATTGGATGACCCATGTTGGTGGAGGCATGGTTTGTGAACATTGCAGTTGTGCAAACTAGCAAGCATGAAAGATATAACTATGAAGACGTACACACTCTGAGCTTACAAGCATCCATAGAACAAAAATGAGTGAAATCGCATGACATGCACTCTGTGGACTTGCCATGGTGTTGTGCTACACTGCATGTAGACGTTGAATGTATGCATTCTCTTGACTGTGACATCCAAGAAAATGTGAGAAAGGTAGACCACTTATGTTGTGCAAGTGTGCTTGTTGTGTAAGATTCCTCTAATGCACGAGTGATGGGATCATGTAGTTCGAGTGGAGGAATTGAAATCTAAGTGTTAGATTGATCTTAAATGCAAAGCAGAGAGTGATGAGGAGCCTTGCATGTTTTAAAAAGTTCCTGATCACAAGCAAAACTAGCCTCAGGACAGCGAGGGCTTGACATAACCATCAGCTCGGGCTAAAGTGCTTCGACAGTCTACCAGGTTTCGACTTCATTGACAGATAGATCATCATAGACTAGTGGCCTAGATGGATTAACAATGAGTGAATGAACATCGTGATCAGATGAAGAAGTAGGGAGATCACAACAACCAAGATCAGAAAATCGAGGATGTTCATCAGCATCCTCATGATTTGATGAATCATGCAGAGGGGTAGATGAGAAGTAAGAATGTTCACCCTCTATGTTTTCAAAAATGATAGATGATAGATTGGACATATTTTCAGAGGAATATGTGTCCTCTCTACAATGTAATGGCAGACTGACATCCAACGTGTCCTGTGAACGATCAGAAGTAAAAACATCCAGAAATGAGTTTTCAGAGGGGAAATCAACAGTGGCAAAATCACAAGGGATGTCAGGAAAGAGCGGGTGAGGCATAGATGGAAGGGAGTCATCCTTCACCGCAGGTTGTTCTTTAGATTCCTACACACACTCATCATGAATGATGGTGCAGGTTGGCTGCATGACACCAACTCCATTGACAACTTTATCCTCTTTCATAGTAGGTGAGGAATTCGGAATGGAAGAACATGAGACAGTACAATCCAAAGGATCAACAAAATGTAGGGATGGAGGTTGAGGGAATGAATCCACGTGACAACCAGTAGGCTTGCAAGCTAAATTTGTGCAGATATCAGGAGCAGGTGGGGTGGGAGGATGTGACAGTTCAACATATGTGTGTGCATGTTCTCCCACATCACTCTGCAGTGGTGGAGTTGTTTGATGAGGTGAATATGGACAGTCACTTGTGACAACAACTGTTCCTGCCTGTGATTGCCTAGCTCCATCACCGAAGTGTGCTGAGTGGGATTTGAGTGATTTCAAGAATTGCGGATTTTTGGATATGTAAAGAAGATACTCAAATCTTCCATTGAAAAATTCCCAGTCAATTTCATCTTCGGGAAATTGATATGCAAGATTACAAAAGTGTCTGAAACTGTTCAACGGATTCAACGGGTGGAATTTATTTGTTGAGTGATTTATGATTAAAATGATTGAAAGCATGGTCTCTCTCTATGACCAGATGAGAAAGAGAATGAGTATATTTTTCAGGTAGTGTGGCACACCAGTGCATTGGGTGCCCTTGAAGCATGTATATGAGCAATGCATAGGTCATGTATTCTTTAAATATTCCATGTCTTTTGCATGAGCCTACAATGCCGACCGCGTGCCTAACCAAGGCTACGTAGCCTCCACCATCGTATGTTTTATGTGATAAGTTATCCCAAATCTCTTGTGAGATTTCAAAGTTGTTTCCATAAGACATACACTCTAGAAGAGAAAATTTGTAGTTAGTCATGATAGATATGTAGAGATTCAAAATAGATTTTGCGGACTCAACTTGTCTTCTGGCCCTCCTTCTAGCACCAAAATGTCGATGGTGTTAGCCCCGCCAACATGCCAGGGGATCTCCGCAGTAAGAAGTCCCAACTAGACCTCAGACCGTTTGGTGTAGGAGTCCCAGCAGTGGGTTATATGGTATCACCTTAACTGTGGTTGCATGCAGAGGAAAGGAAGATGTCCCTGTTGGTAGCAATGGTGTGACATGCACAACAAGCCAAGGAAGGTGTATGAATGGTTCTAACACACGGAAAGTGAGGTGAGTGTGCCCCTTGGAAACCTGTGGAAGCATGTGCCTTAGAAGGGAACACACGAGCGAAGATGCATCACAAACTAGAAATAGAGTAAGCTAATAATCCAAAGTGATGGTTAAACCAGCAACACATCTCAGTAAGATTCATAAATATACAAACAAATTCCATACATGCATGTGTAAGAAAACAGATACATATATCATTAAAGTAACCAAGATAACTTAAATACAATAACAACATATGCATGAAACCTGTTGGCTCTATTATATTAAGAAGTGAAAGTTCCAATTATACATTACAACCATGACCAACCACTAGTCCTAATAGTGGAATGTTATAGTCACTACCGTCTGCTCCTCCAAAGAGATATACTATATCTGCACTGTGGAGAAGCCAAGGCTCATTACAATAATGTCCAAGCTTTCTCTAAGATACTCCTATCAGAAGCGTGGCTGACCAAAAGTCCATACAATGAGTTATGAGGGACTATATATAGCAAAGGGTGGGGTGGCCCTTGACATTCCCCTTTGTGATTGTTCATCTATCTTCATGACTCTTCATCTACTCTATGAGTGTTACATCTAACTATCGAAACTTGAACTTCCACTTGACAAGACATCACATAAAATCTGCATATGTACCCATGTGAGACAAAATAGGCTTGAGCAAGCCATGCAAGACAACACTATGACTTGGACAATTGTGGGAATACAAGATCTTTGACATCCTTATGACGGTCGACGGTGGCAAACTGATGCCATTCTCGGTAGTCTGCGATGGTGTCCATGTACTCTGTGGTGACATCTTTCAGGAAATGAACTCTTGCCTCCATTGCATCCGGGTACACTTCTCGGGCTCCTCTGTCCAACTCATCTGATAACATGTGCATCATTGTCTTGAGTGCAGCCAGACCAATGAAATATTGATGCATAGTGTCTACGCTAATCTCCAAGCATGTGCTGGTGGCCATGCACATCAACTTGTCGGAATACATGTTCATCTCTAGTCAGACTTTCTTCTTGTCCTCACCTCGGTGAGTATGCCAAAAGTGTGGGATTGCATGCCTATGCACAATGACATGCATGCTGCTGAATTCCCTTGCATGTGATCAAAAACACTGCTCACCTTTTCTGCTCTGTGCCAACTGCTGGGATGGATCTATAACTCGTATGGGCACAGTTTCATCCATATATGCATGTTGCACCCCTAATGTACCTGTTCATGTTGTAACTCATTCTCTCGTCTGTGCAACTCTTTTTTTCCTTGAGTTTTTCTCTCTACATTTGTACAATCTTCGGGTCTTGCCATCACCTCATAGCCTCAATCTCCAAAGCTTCTTTCTTCATGAGTGGATTTGCTTTGAACTTGCAACTTTGCTCTACCTCTATGATGTCAACAACCTTCCTCTTGCATTCATCACATGCAGGTGTGTTGCCTTCTACTACTGCTGATAGTGCTTCTCATTGTGATGTTGTCTCCATTCATCTTGATATCCTTGTCCATGAACAACTTAATGTCTTCGTGGATAGGCAAGTTCATAGACACTTGATCATCTGCAACCCCAGTTGCGCTCTTAACAGTGTCTTTGACTCTGCTCTCCTAGAAGCCATTGACCTATGTTTTTGGGGGGCGGATGACACATGTGATTCCTGGAGACATAGCAACACTCATGGAAAGAAATCTATTAGTTGAAAACCAAAACAAACTAGATGACTGACATGCAACATACTTGTGTGACTGTTTGTGAAGATTGTACAATTTTTGCTGGGAGGTTGGGAGAATAACTGCCAAGACTACGAATGACATAGTTCAGGTAAAGGGGAGGCTAACTGACTCTTGGAACTATGCAATGGACAATCCATCCTGGCCTACTGAGGATTGAAACTACGCAATGTGCAATTTCACTCAACAGTGACATGCAACCAGTAAACTGCATTGTGTAGTTTCTGGGGCCAGTAGGACACTGCCTCCAAGAATTGTGCAATGCAAGCCTGGAGGTCAGTGTTGGGCCAGACCTGCACAATTTCTGGAGGGAAGCCAAATCCTTCTCTTTTGGAACTGTGTAAGGCTAGTGGGGTAAGGCATTGTTTGGGCCAAGGCATCCCAGACCGATCGACGGGTGACTGAAAACATGAGAAGTCTGAATGCATGATGAGATGAGTGAAAACAAGAGTGAATGATTATACATGAAAATAGTAAGTATAGGATTCATAAAATGGGACACATGCATGTTTGTAAAGCGGGTCGTCACGAAAACAACGTCGGTGCAAAAACAGTGTCATGCATGTGACAACTGTGAGATGCGAACGAAAATTGAAACGACGCTTGTACAAGCCAACATGTATGAAAATGAAAACAAATATTCACATAAATCAAGAAAAAAGCATTAACACAAGCTAAAACACAAAAAAAGTCAGAAACACAACATCAGACATGTGAAGCAGGCTTACCCCAAAACAACTGAGCTCAATGTGCCGACGACTCCTATATGTGATGTGGGATGTTAGAGATGGAAGATTGATGTGAGGAATGAGCTCTGTAGCATCAGGTTCATATTTTTTGATAAAATCGAGGCTATGTCGCACATGCCACAAATCTAGGAAAAGTGACACTTGGCGGGAGGTTCCTAAAATCATCCTTGTGTGTAACCTCCAGTTGCTAAAAATAGATCCCTTAATCTAGGGATGCCTTTGCATGTTGCCTTGGGAAAAGTAGTCCATGCATGCAAATCCATTTTGCTCTGTCCTAGAGGGAACCGATCAACCTAAAGGCACATGCATCAGTTTGTGAGCCTAGGATGAAAATCTGCATTGTTCCTAGGCTGAGCAAAGCTGGTTGCCACAGAGGGATTACACAATTTCTTGGAGGAACAAGTGACTGTCTCCCAAGATTACACAATTTCTAGGCTAAGCAGCTATCCTAGGTCATATTGCGTAATTTTCTCAAGGAAGCTTGTCTTACTGCATTCCGCAATTTCTAAGCCCAACAGGTTGCCTAACTGATTTGCATAATTTTTGCTAGTTGCTGAGCTGGCTGTCCCAAATGGATTGTGCAATTTCTAGGAGCAGTGGGTGACTGTTGTCTAGAATTTCACAATTTATGGGCTGAGTAGCTGTCCTGGGATGAATTGCATAATTTTTTAGAGGAATTATGTTAGGAAGAACTGCGCAATTTTGGAGCCTAGCTGGGTTTTCACAATTTCTGGAGGGAAGGTTGGTTCCTGTCCAGAATTATACAATTCCTAGAGGGAGCTGCTCAACCAGCAACTAACACTAATTCTGGAAAGCAGTCTGTGAAGGAGGTGGAACAAACTCGCATGCACAGGCTAACAAGACTCTATGTGCTTGACGATGCAAGACATGTTGTTGAGGATGGTTGGTAGGGAGGCTCCAAAATGAATCTAAGGAAAAAATTTTGAGGGTGCTTGTAGCCACTACAACAGACCACTCATCCATGTGCTATATCATTTGGAGATCCACCTCACTTAGCTTCAAATCCATCCCGCAAACCACCTCAACCAAAACATGAGAACCCCATTACACCATGGCTATCTAGAAATGGGAAGGCTAGATTGAAAACATTGTTACACCTGGAAAAACCCATGCCATAACATCAAAATAACCACATGCAATATCATGCATGCCAAATCTAGCAAGGAAAATACACATGCAAATCGATACCTGCAAATAATCCTATTATATTTGCTTGATCTTGCCTTTCCCTGCTTGATCTTTGGTTCCTCTTTCCTTCTTTTCCTTTCTTGATCCAATGCCAAAATGCTCCAAGAAAACTCTAAGTGTCCAAGAGTGACAGAGAGAGAGAGAGAGAGAGACAGAGAGAATAATGAGATAGCTCTAGAACTAAACTGACAAAAGGTTACCAACTGATCTTCATTTGCCATTATTTTTCTTCATTTTCCTGCTCACGTGCAACTTGTGTCCTTTCACCTCCCTTTTCTCCTAATTTCCATTATTTTCATAAATAAATGTGCCAAAAATGCCATTTTTCCTTTACAAAGCCTTAGCCATTGTCTTTTCCAATTTCTTTAGCCATAATAAATTGATGAATACCCACACTAGGATGTCTTTCCCACCATTCATCTTGGAATAAGTGTCCCATCAGCCATGGTTATTATTTGTGCCTTTATCAACTTTTATTACATGGAATTTTCACCAATATTGTTAGAGAACACTCCCCATTAGGGGACACCATACTTGGTGTTCAACCACACCTATGCCTCAACAAAATAGCTGAAAAGAAAACATACTGCCCATGGAGCTTTATAACATAGCTTCATGTTGTTATTTACATCCATTTTATATATCTATATCTATATTATATGTTATGTGTATATATATATATATATATATATATATATATATATATATATATATATATATATATATAAATATAGATATATATATTATATATATATATACGATATATATACATATACAAAACATCATCAAACATATACCAAAACTTCTTTGCCTCAACCGATAAGCAAAGAAGAATACATAGCTCGCACCTGATCTGCCATCTCCCATGTAGATTCATAGGGTTCAAAGTTATTCCGTTGCACTTTAACCTACTAAATTTCTTGGTTCTAGAGCACGAGCACCTTTTTCTGCAATATACATTGAGGCTTCACCTAAAATCCTCCATTTGGTTCCACCTGCAATATAGACCATTCAATCACATACTTCTTAACCAATGACCCATGGAAAACATCTTGGAATTTCATTGTTGGGGGTAGCACAAGTTGATAGGCTATTGTCCTAATCCTCTCAATAATATTGAAGTGTCCACAAAGTCGTGGTGCCATCTTGGCACATGATCCAATCTGTAAGGAGCTCTTCTTTGGTTTGATGTGCAAATACACTTGTTCCCCAACCTGGAACTCCTTGAAAAATCTATTCTGATATGCATAGCTCTTCTTCCTATCCCGTGATGCCTTTAGATTCTTCTTTATAACCTACATTTCATGTTCCATATCTGCCAACATATCTGGTCCAATCAACACCCTGCTAACTAGATCACTCCAACTAATAGGACTATTACAATTTCATCCATACAATGCCTCAAAAGGAGATTCTCAATGACTCTTGATAACCATTGTTGTAAGCAAACTCTAACAGTGGAAGATACTCTACCAGTGGAAGATACTCTTCCTACTTTCACTATTGATGCATCACATACATCATCAAGATGTCCTCCAATATAATATTGACCCTCTTTATCTATCCATATGTCTGCAGATGATAAGTTGTACTCAAGGCCAACTCTGTGCCCAAACCTTCAAATAACTCCTTCCAAAACTTGGAGGTGAACTTTTCATCCCTGTCTGACACAATCTTCTTTGGAACACCATGCAATCTGACCACATCTATGATGAATACCTATGCTACATCACTAGCTAAGAATGTGGACTTCACTAGAATGAAGTGTGCAACCTTTGTCAACCTGTCCACAATAACCATGATGGAATCATGTTGTCTCACTACCTTTGACAACCCTGTGATAAATTCCATGGAAATGACCTCCCATTTCCACTCTAGAATCACAATCGGCTGTAGCATTCCACCTGGATATTTACACTCTATCTTCACATGCTAAAAATCAAAACACCTAGCCACAAACTATGCTACATCCCTCTTCAGATTTGGCCAATAATAAAATTTCTTCACTGCAGTAATTGTCTTCTAATAACCTGGGTGACCTAAATATGGTTTCACATGAAACTCCCTCAATATCACCTTTTTGAGGTCATTACTATCTGGCACATATATACTATCTCTGAATCTAACCAATTTGTTTGTCGTAAGACAATAGTCCACATCCTGTGCACCTGCACCTATACCGATACATGTACCACAACCTATACCTGTACCTTTATTGTCACCTGTACCAGTACATGTAATACCATTTATACCTATACCTGTACTACCACATGTACATGTACCTTTACTATCACTTATATTTGTACCTATACTATCACCTGTACCTATACCACTATTCTGCTATAACTTGTGCACAATCTCCATATACCTGACATCTTGCTAACCTACCTACAAGATCCTATATTGTAAGTTTGTCCCATAGGAGCTCATAGTTTCTAAGTGATTTTCTTCTATCCACCTGCTGAGAGCATCTACCACCCTATTATCCTTTGATGTACCTGGTCTCGAAGTCAAACTCACTAATCATGGCCAACCATCTCACTTTCCTGGCATTCAGATTTTGTTGGTCAAAAAAATACCTTAGCCCAATGTGATCACTTATCAATACAAATATCCTGCCAAGAAGATAATGCCTCCACATCTTCAATGCATGTATGATCATTGCTAACTCAAAATCATGTGTTGGGTAGTTCTTCTCGTGCTCATTTAGTTTCCACAACTCATAATATACCACATGTCCTTGTTGCATAAGGACTCCATCAAGTCCTCTCTTGCAAGAACCTATGCACACTACAAAATATTTTTCCGAATCTGCAATCTGTAGCACTGGTGCATGTGTCAACAACTGCTTAAGCATATTTGTCCATTCAAACTTCTTACATTTCTTCTGAAATCATGCAATAGGATAAGAGATTTGTGAGAAGTTCCTGGTGAACCTCCTGTAATAGCCTGTTAATCACATGAAAGATATCACTTCATCCACATTCTTCAGGGCTACCCACTCCATGATTTCCCTTATCTTTTCTAGATCTACTGCAATGCCCTCATTGGAGACAACATGTCCAAAGTAGTGTACCTCAATCTGAAAGAGATTACACCTATTGAGCTTAGAATACAACCGATGCTCTCTCAACAACCTCAACGCTATTGTTAAATGCTCGACATGCTCTTCCTCATGTTTAGAATATACCTATATGTCATCAATTAACATAATAACAAACTTATCCAAATATGGACACAACACACTTTTCATCAGGCACATAAATTTAATTAGAGAATTAGTCAAACCAAATGGAACTACAACAAACTCATAATGCCCATACCTGGTTCAGAAAGTTGTCTTGTAAATGTCCTCTTCTTTGATGCGTACCTGATGGTATCCTGACGGTACCTCAATTTGATATTAGAGAACATTGTTGCTCCCTTTAGTTGATCAAACAAATCATCAATCCTCAATAATGGGTACATGTTCTTAATAATCACTTGGTTCAACTGCTTGTAGTCAATGCATAATTGGAGAGTTCCATCTTTCTTTTTCATAAATAATACTGGTGTGCCCCAAGGTGATACACTTGGTCTAATGCTAGATCTACCCCTAACACTAACTCAATAGAAATGTCTACCTCCCCGTGAGGTGGAAACTTTGAAATGTACTCAGAAAATACATCCTTGAACTGATGTATAACTGGGTACCTATTCAAAACATCTGCATCCTCAACCTCTTACCCTTGTCACTAGAAATGTGCAATCCAAATAACATACACCCTTTCCTGTAACTATGCTTTGCCTGTATAGTTGTCACCATCCTAGCTGATATGTCTTTCTTATTTCCCTATAAGACACTTGGTTCCCCATTTTCATCCACACACTCAATGTATTTGTCATAACAGTCTAACTTGCTTCTATGAAGATACAACCAATCCATTCCCAACAACATATTGTATGATCCCAATGGTAATACATTCAAATGTCTTGTTGTAGGCATACCATTCAAATCAAATGCACAAGCTCTTACCCAATGATGAACTCGCTTCTTTGTATGTGCATCCAACTGCACTAACCAAGATTCTGCATGCAATTCCTTACTCAAACCACACTTATCCACTAAGTCAGGACTAACATAGCTATAATTAGATCAAGGTTCAATCAAAATAGAAATAACTTGATCACAAAGCTTACCATCCATCTCAATAATAGATGTCTAATTGTTTACCTATTTGTTATCCAATGTTGCATAAATACAAGGAACACTCTAACCAACATCCCTAACAGTATGTGCCTCATGTGCACTATATATCTGAGGCCTACCACCTTGATTATGTGGAGAATCTCCCTTAAGGTGCTCCTTACTACATGTCCAAAACTCCAACCGACCAGTACCATCACCTCTATGTTATTGATGTGACCCATGTCCCTATCTAGATGCATTGAACCTTTTATGTGTTTCCACATTTTCTTTCTTATCTACATTATGAGGCCTTGTTCTTTTCATCCTCCATTTACCTGTACCTTGTTTTCCCCTTCCATCCTTGTTGAGACTCATTCTTATGCTTTGACTGTTCATAGAAATGCTTCAATTTCCCAATAACTTCCTTAAGTGACCAAGGCTTATCATACTCAATCTGATCTCTAAATGCTAATGGTAATCCACTAACAAATCATTGAACCTTAGCCTTCTCATCTTTAAGATATGGTACATACCTCAATAGCTACATAAACTTAATCATGTACTCTTCATTTGTCATTGATCCCATCTTTATCTCATAGAATTCTTTGGCCTTACTGTCGTAGTACCTTTCTGACAAGTATTTCTTCCTGAAAAGCCTCTTGAACTCATGCCAACTCAATTCATCTGTTCTAATGTCTCTGACATGCTTCACATATTCCGACCAAATTTCTGATTTGCCTTTCCAGTTGAAGATAGCTACTCTGGCCTTCATGTTATCTGTGTACTTATGCAACTCAAAGAACTTGTTCATCCCAAGTATCCAAGCCTCTGCATCTTGTGGCTTCTTCACATCTCCATCAAAAGTAGGTGGCCTTTATTTCTTAAACTAATATGGAAAGTATCCCCTCTCACTCCTCCTGTAAGGATGATAACGATGACGATCATGATGTCCATCAAAACTAGAGCTAGAATAGTACCTGTATCTATCACCTCTCCTATCCAGAGTATCCAACAACTGACTATCTTTAATAATGTCATCTCTATCTAAAATGTGACCACCATGAGACCTACTACCATATTCCCCATTAGTTTTGTCCTCATGTTCATGGCTGATCTGAAGTGGCCCTTGTCACTGCAATTTTGACAAACTCTGAAGAAGTATAGCATTAACCTCTGCTTGTTTCTCTTGCGCATGTATAATCCTATCATTTTCTGCCTCAAAACTCCTTATTTCTTCCTTTAATATTCTCGATGTATCTTCCAAATAAAATAGTGCCCAACACCACGCTACTCATCTGATTCATAGGGAGAGTCTTTGTAGTCTATAATATTGCTAGCCATTTGATCTCTTTCCTGCAAGGTGTATCATGTCATCTAAACCAAATCACAATAAACTAGCATACCTTAGTATAGATCAGAGAGGATACCTTGTCTATGAGATCAAAAAATCAACATGATACATGTGTAACATAATCATAATAGCATATAGACATATACAAATACGTGCATCAACACATAAACATCATTCTAGCTAGAGTCTAGTCATCAATGCATGACCATATCAATTAGACATACCATGAAAACAAAAAAAATCATAACACCATTGTAAACTTCACCACATGCAAACATTAATATGCATAAGCAATGCATAATTGACCACACACATGCATGAATGCATATAATCAAGCATAAGAAAACAAGACTTGAAACCAAGATTACAAAAATGATACATTTAGCCAAGCATACAAAATGATACATGTAAGTGACATATAACAACATGTAGCTAGTCATACACTCATGACGATGCATCCCACAACAACAACCTCAACTTCCACATGGCAACATCACTTCAACGATGATCAACACCATGCAATGAAAAGCATACATGGAATCCATGCAATGCAAAATTACATGGAATGCAAGCATAAGAGGCACACATGCAACCAACATGCATGCATGACCAATACACACAGACCATCCAGTCCAAGGGGTGAACCGTGCTCTGATACCACTTTGTAACACCCTCATCCCACATCTACTCAAGTAACCAACCAATTGGGGTAAACATACAACGAGAGGCTACTATGATCAAATTCAACCTCCTATGTGACCTTAACGAAATGAAATTGATGGAAACACAACATATAAACCTTCCACATCAGCTACAGGACCCCTGAGAACCATCCCAACACTTCAGGAAGCTATCCCATGGTTCCCACTGAAGTTTTTGATCACTTGACCTGTGGACGCTCTCATGCTATGGACATGTCAGTGTCCAAGGACCTCTGGATGCTCTCACAGGCATGCAAGCTAGCATCCAGGGACTATTTTTCACAATGTTCTGTGTGCATCCCTAGGATTTGAGCCATTTTTTCACGCCTAGAACCCAGTTCACTACCCATAATTAAATGCCATATTTAAAACAGTAATATAACAAGGAAACAATGATGCAAAAGCAAATAGTTGAACAAGCCCTTAAATAGACCCCTACTAGCCATGGCAAGCATTTCGTCAAACATAACACAAATATGTAATCTATAGGTGTAAACAACATATTTAAGGGTAGGGATATCATACTCATCTGAGAATCGCTAAGAACCATTGTTCCCTCTTATAATTTGTTTCATTATCATCTATTAGGTTATAGATACATTGTCCATTCATTTACAAGTAAAAACATGATGAAAGCCATACAAAGTAACTATATTAAAACACATTCATAACCAACATAATGGCAATAGAAATACCAATGAAATCACAACCATATGATCCACATATGAATTAGTATAATACTCATAGAAATACAAGGAGAAATAACCTTTCATTAATGATTAAAAAAACCAAATCTAAGATGACACTACCACGTTCCACCTAACCATAGAATGGTTGAGCCAAATCTCTCTTCAACCATTCACCCTTGTTCCATATTCCAAGCACAAATGTAGGACTCAAACCAAAAGAACCAACCATGACATACCGAGGCTAAACCACCTCACCCTCATCAATAGAAACTAGGATTTAGCATAATCCATCTCGGATCACTAGGCCAACAAAATAAAGATGTCATAATAGGCTTTACCATGATCTCCACCCAATCACTAGGCCAAACGAGCATGAATTCCATCGAATTTATCTACCTACAGCATGAGGAATTTTCCTATCTCCTAGTCTCTTGGGCTTTATCGCAATCCAAACCTAGATCACTAAGCCCTAAACTAAGATGCACTCTCCAAGATTTACAACATATCCCAAACCCAAGATTACTAGGCCCAATGGAGAGCAAACCATCCCTTGGATTTACCATATATCCTGTCATTCACTAGTAAGGATTCCTAGGCCCACCGAGGCAACACAATCCTGGCTTTACCACAATGCACAATTTGGCTCAGGGATCACTAGGCCAGTGCCTTTACCATGATCCACAATCTAGTTCAGGGACCACTAGGCTATGTGCTCTATCATTTAAAGATCCACGTCATTCAAATTCGAATCCATCCCGCAAACCAGCTCAACCAAAACATGAGAACCCCATCACACCATGGCTATCCGAAAATGGCAAGAGTAAGTCGAAAACACTGTTACACCTGGAAAAACTCATGCCATAATAGAAAAATAACCACATGCAATACCATGCATGCCAAATCTAGTAAGGAAAATACACACGTAAATCAATACCTGCAAAGAATCTTGATGTAGTTGCTTGATCATGCCTTTCCCTACTTGATCTTTGCTTCCTCTTGCTTGTTGTGCCTTTCTTTATCCAATGCCAAAATGCTACAAGAAAACTCTAAGTGTCCAAGAGTGAGTGAGTGAGAGAGAGAGAGAGAGAGAGAGAGAGAGAGAGAGAGAGAGAGAGATTAATGGGAGAGCTCCAAAACTGAACTAATAAAAGGTTACCAACTGATCCTCATAAGCCCTTTTATTAATGAGGCATCTATTTTATTCATTTTCCATTATTTTCATTCATTTTCATCCTCACAAGAACCTGTGGCCTTTCACCTTCCTTTTCTCCTAATTTCCATCATTTTCATAAATGTGCCAAAATGCCGTTTTTCCTTTTCGAAGCCTTAGCCATTACCTTTTCCAATTTCCTTATCCATAATAAACTGATGAACACACACACTAGGATGTCTTGCCCAACATTCAACTTGGAATAGGTGTCCCATCAAGTGTGGTTATTATTTGTGCCTTTATTACCTTCGATTACATGGAATTTTAACCAGGTTTGTTATAGTTATGATGATCAAATTGGACTTATATTAAGCCTATAACCACCTCAACTGGTCTTATTTGGTTAGTATCTTGAAGTATTTTGGATTCGACCAGCATTGGGTGAGTTGGATCCTCTCCCTTATTTCCTCCCTAATCTTCTCTATCCTACTCAATGGTTCTTCCTCCCACACCTTCAATCCCTCTCGTGGCCTTAGGTAGGGAGATTTAATCTTCCCTTCTCTTCATCCTGGAAGTTGAAGGATTGGGTAGATATTTGAAATCGATAGTTCATTTCTCTCAAATTAAGGGCCTTCGCGCATGGGGCAATTACTTATCCATTACTCACCAGCAATTTGTGGATGACATCATATTATTTTGTCAAGTCTACTTGAGAGAAGCCCAAAAAATAAAAAATAAAAACCTTCAGGAGTTTATGTTGGCCTCGGGAACCTTGATTAATAATGATAAATCTAACATCTTCTTTTTTAATACCCCAAGGATTATTTGAACCTTCTTAGCCAGGTTGTTGGGCTTTGATATTGGGTCTTTACCTATGAAATATATGGGAATGTCTTTAGTGTTTAATTCTTTAAAGACTTATTATTGGCAAGACCTCCTTCTTAAAATTCAATTGAAACTTAGTGGTTGGGAATTTAGAGCCCTCAATCTGGATGGAAGAACTATCCTCTTAAAAGTTGTCCTTCATTTTATTCCTATCTATCAACTCTCTAGTATGGCCACTCCTAACACCTCATGTTTAGCTATGGTCGAAATATTTAGGAAATTCCTATGGAAAGGTGCTCATAAACTAAATAAATGGGCTTTGGTATCCTTTAACACTCTCCATCTTCCTAAGATGGTCTGGGGATTCAGTATCAGGGACCCCTTCATCTTGAATCAAGTTATGGGGGCCAAGCTTTGGTGGAGGTGGATAAAAGGGGGACATTATTTATGGAAGAATATTTGGACCTGAAAATATTGTATTTCAACTCAAACAGAAGATATAATTAGATATAGGGATCCCCCAAAGATATCCTCAATATGGAACTTGGCCATAGGGAACAGGGACCTTGTAAATCAACATTTTTTTTGAGAGATTTGAAATGGACATACAACTTTATTCTGGCAGAATTCTTGGGAGCAGAGAGAAAAATTGTTCAATCATCCTCCTCTAGGGGATATCTTCCTATATATAACTGGCATGAATTATTATACAGTAGATAAATTATGGAATCCCTCTCAACTAAACTTTAGATGGAGAAAGTGGAAAGATCTAAAGGATTGGCCAAATCCACCCCTATCTGAGCAATGACAACTAATGGACAAAGGCCTTCAATCAAGGAAAATAACCTGCCAGGAGGGCGAGGACATTATTTGATGGGGTTACTTGACCTAGGGTTCATTCAAAATTAAAGAAACATACTGGCTCAGAGCAGAAGAGCCCCAAATTCGTCAACATAATCCATGGAAGAAGATTTGTACAAGTAAATTATGGCAAAAAATAGCCCACTTTTTATGGTTGATATTCCGAGGGTGAATCCTTACTTGGGAATAGCTCCAAAATCAAGGCTTCTAGGGTCCTTCATTTTGTTTACTATGCAACCAATGAAAACCTAAAACGTCTTTTAAACACTTGCCCCTCCGCAGTCCAAAAATGGCTCTAGCTAGGGGAACAGTTTGGTCACTTGGACAGAGATCCACATAGCATTAAGGAGTCCACACTTTTATCATACCAAGGTATTTTTTCGAGTCTGGTCCTAAATCGAGCATGGGAATTAGCTATGGGATTCATATTGTGGGCCATTTGGAAAGAAACAAACAACATAATATTTAAAGACATGCATACTCCTCAAGAAGTAATCTGGACATGTATAACTAAGAATATTCGAGACACCATTCTCTCGGAAAAATGGCATTCATATGATTGGAAGGTAGGCCCTATCAAAGCAACAATTCTAAAACTACTAAAATTATCTTCAAACATGATATCTCGAAGCTCTTGGAAACATTTAACAACCCTCACCACGTCACCTCAACATTTCACTGCACCCTTGAACGGTTTCATCAAGTTAAGCTTTGATGGAGCTTCGAAGGTAATCTAGGGAATGTTGGGTATGGTGGCCTATTTTTGGATTATTGAAAGAGAACTATACTTGTATTCACTACACACCGTGGTTATGCTAGTAACAATGAGGCATATTTTACTCCAATCAAACAAGACCTTCTCATTATTATAAGAATTTGTTACAAGAGGATAGTGATTGAAAGGGGTTCAAAATTGGTGGTAGAAATTGTCAAGAAGCTAAATTAGGGAACTCAATCGGACAATCTGAGCCACAACTAGTGTATCACACATCTAGTGCAAGAGTTCAGAGAGCTCCTCCCTTCATTTGACTATTTCCTAACCTCCCATGTTCAAAGAGAAGGTAATAATGCTGCAGATTTCTTAGCAAATTGGAGTTGATCTCATCTGGGTAGATCCCTAGAGATGGCATGACCTTTCCACACCCTGGAAGAAGAATTGATCTCCATCCACAGTATAATAGAGAAAGATAACAAAAATAGTCAACAACATGAGGAGATTCTAAACCAACCTCCCTGATCGGGGTGTGAACTAGACCCAATTGGTACATCCTGGCCCACTGACTAATGCAAATCCAAAGGAAATCTAAAGGCACCCTCCACATGCATGCATCACTTGGAGAGGTGGTGGTGTGCATGCGAGGGTTAAATTTCGACTGGAAGGTGGCATAGCCATTAAGCAAGTTGAGAAGGTGAGTTCATCCTCCATTGTGCTTGGTAAATTAGTCTGTGTGCTTTGTTCACTATGGATATGGTTCGGGTTGTTCATCCCAGGGAAAACACTGGCTTAGTATCTTTCTGGTCAAGGACCTAGTCATTGGTATGTATCCATTCTTAATTTTGTTCTCCCTACATCTATGGCTCTCAGCGTCTCTGTCCTTGCATATCCTAGATGCACGGACAAATGGTATTCTAGCGGGATTAGAAAAGAATTTCTCAGGATTGTGGCATATTTTGGCCAATGTTATGTGTCGAGTCATTATTTTTTTCTTATTCATGTGTCAATGATCTATGATAACTAGCTCTCACACATGGGTTCCCATGGGGTTAGGCCAATGGACTGCATTAGGTTTCACTGCACTCCCTATCTTTGTTATTTCAGAATTGTGAGGGTTTTGGTTTTTGGTCAATTTTATTTGGCTGTTGAGGACTCTGATTATATATGGTCTCAGAATATGGCCATTGTTGTTTGTAAGCACTAGCCTGGTCTTAGTAGGCACAATGTCATGGTCTGGGTCGAATTGTGGGAAATATTTGGTGGTTGTCCCATCTCTGTGGCAAGGGTATATTGCATTTTGTTATGGTGTGTGGTTGTGTGTGGGTCATAGTCAAGGGGCAGCTCACGGCTCAAAGGTTATTTCTTTCTCCATCATATAGTTATGTTGCTTGAATTGCTTAGAGATGAGATTCATCTAGCCCATTTTGGGGTTTTTCCTATGGATGTTTCAGTCTGTTAGTATAAGCCTGACTATGGGCATTAGTGGAGCAGTGGTAGACGTAGGACCATAACTTCTTGTTGGTCACCTATTAACTACAAGTTTTAGAACTGGATGCTTATTTTGTTGGTTTCTTTTGTAATTTCATTAGCAGGTATTCGAGGCTGGAGTGACCCTTGGCAGTGTCATGCTTCTGAGCTTAGGTTTTGTTTGGGCTGACCTCTAGATTTCGACACAAGCAACTATTTGATTTGTAGGTGTATCAAAATGGTTTGTGCCTTTGGTAAGGGAAGGAATGACCGAGGAGGCCGCAACCACCGGAAACAAAGGAAAGCATTCGCTTCCCAGGACAGTCGACCTAGCTCATCTCAGGGGACTGCGCATGGGCGTAAATTAATATCCTAAATTATTTAGGAAGTCACTCAGGCATATCATTTGGGCAGTTCAAGCCTAATCAAGCAGCTCATAGCAGATTGGGAAGAGGATGTTAAACATACAGAGAAGAGTTTGGAGATTGATTTAGATGGGTGGAAAACTTCAATCCCTGACCCTGGCCATACTCGTCGAAGATCCACTCAATATAAGAAAACAATCCGCTTATTTTGGATGATGAAGAGCCTTCTGGATAAAGCCTTTGAGCAATTTCCACCTGACATGCATTTTTCCTCCCATGGACATTCAAATTATACTAAAGAGTTTCAAAAGATTCAATTTCAATTGCAACAACATAATGGATGCCTCAACCACATAGAGAAGCACATCCCTTGTATTCTGCACATGGAGGTTCCAGGTTCCACTGTGAAGAACCCTGCTCTATTGGATTAAGTATGATGAGTAGAGTGACAGTGCACCCTTGGCTATAGTTTTGTATGAAGTATTTTCATAATTTTAGGCATATTATCAGTGATGTTTATAAGTATCTAGCTAGTAGGAAGAAAAAAGACTCTTAGACATATATAATGGGGCTTGTAAGACTTATTATTTTTTGTTTCTGGATGACTTATTTTTCTGTTAGGTGGCCAACATACCTGGTTTCCCTTGGGGTAGGTTGAGGCCGCCTAACCTTCAGACATATGGATGTAACCTGCTTTTTTGATAGAAAATTGATGAAAAGGTCCTACCAAGCTTATAAGAGAAAAACATAAACTCATCTTTTTTAAAACATTTGTTGAAATTTCATTAAAACTAACCAAAAACTTGCCATAAAAACACTATTTCCTCTATTAGTTATACTAATCTATTTTAAATTATTAATTGTTGAAATTTAAACTTGTAAATTAATAAAAAATAATTTTTATCCTAAACTTAATTGAATGCATTGATAGATAGATTCTACACCCTCAAAATCCTTGAGGCACTTGATCTTTGCAAATTAAACAACCTAAACATATGATTTAAAAACAATTGAACTAGATTTTGAATAAATTTGACAAAAAGTATGCTTCAAATAGAAGCATTCCATGAAACTTAATTCCACACAACTTGAAAAAAATAATGCTTCAAATAGAAGCATTTCATGAAATTTAATTTTAGTAAGAGGCACTATACAACCTAGTCTAGGGGAGATGTGTAGGTGTAATGTAAGAAAGTTTGTTAGCATTTTTAGAATAAATAAATATGCTTCATATGTTTTGATTGATATTCAAATTAAAACAGATATAAATATAATAATTTCACCTAATAACAATGACTAAAAATATACATACAAAGTAGAAAATCATTGCGTATAGCCCAATCGTGGGTGATAACACTTTTCTCAAAACAACTTTAACACAACCAAATCGAGCAACTAAAAGTCAATGATTTAGTATGTTATAGACTAATGTGGTGTGTGTATGTATATATATAGATTAAAAAATTCATAATTTAATAATATTTTTGAAATCAATTATGATTAACAAAAAACAACTAGGTAGTTAAATTTGACTATCAAAATTTAACATAGTAATAAATTTATGTGGTCCATTA
>APFE031164562.1:14973-39104 GCA_000404065.3 Pinus taeda
GTACTGGTGCAGTCCTTTACTAGTACGCAGGCTGCAACCTGCAGAGAGCTACAACTCTCTCTCGTTTTCTAGCTCTCCTGGAAGGGAGCTACAACCCCCTTAGCTCTTGCACTAGCCAAGATACTAGTACGTAGGTGCTGGCCTACAGAAGGCTACAACCTTCTCTTTCTTCCAGGGACCACGTTTCATCAATTTTCAGACTGGATCCATGAACATCAAACAGTCATCAAGAAAATCTTCATCAACCAAACTCCTTTTCACCAACTAGATCTGAAGATACTCCTCTGCTAGCTGTACCCAAACACAGTACCAGAAACCACACAACAGAACCCAGAACACAACAGCAATAAGAAGAAACATCTAGATCACAACTTAAATCATATATGCAATTTCAACAATCTGCAACTTGCGTGCATACGCATCTGCGTATGGAACAACTTGCGTATACGCGCCTTTACTTCACCTAAACTGTGTGTATATGCGCCCTTGCTTTATTGAACCTGCGTACAGATCTATAAAAGACAACACGCTCTTCTAGATATTCAATCACTAATTAACCCATATTATCAGACTTATAGATCAGACAAGCGCCACATCTAGTAGATCAAAATCATACAAATATACTATCATTTAGGCTTAAAGATTATGACCCATGAATAGAACTTATCCTTCCTTTTTTGCGCTAA
Organism: Pinus taeda; assembly: GCA_000404065.3. Taxonomy (NCBI): domain Eukaryota; kingdom Viridiplantae; phylum Streptophyta; class Pinopsida; order Pinales; family Pinaceae; genus Pinus; species Pinus taeda. Next base: position 15,660 of record APFE031164562.1, read on the forward strand.
GGTTCCTCCTTCCTTCAGATCCAGATTTGCATCACCACCCAATATACCAGCTCTAGCACTTTGTCAGATCTTCAATAATAATTCAGATGGTGATTTGTCACAAGATCTCCTTCCTCTTTTATAGTCCTAGGCTTTCCCCAATACCATGGTCCAAAACCATAACATTTCAATACCATGAACCCAAAACTAGGGATTGACACATCTGACAAGACGCCATGGTCCAAAACATAGGTTCAAGTTCCAAGATCTAACTGCCATGGACCAAAAGGATGATCACCAACATATACGCGCTTTTGTAATGTATAACCCGCGTGTATACGCGCCCTAGTCTAGATGAACCTGCGTATATGACTTTTTCTACTTTCTGAATGCCTGAACTGGGATCTGTTACCAAAGAAGGTTTCCATCAAGGACAACACCTGTGCCATAGCCCCAAACTTGTGCCATAATGCCAACACATGAGCCCCATGTCCTTCATCTCAAACTATCTTGCAAGGTCCTCCTTGCAAGACTTGATTAGTTGATAATCATCTGTTAGTATGAGATCATCAACATAAAGTAAAATGATCAACAACTTACCTTCAACCACTATGTAATACAGGTTCACATTTGCTTCACTCTTTTTGAAGCCCAACCCAACGAATTATCTATCTATCCTAGTGTACCAAGAACGAGGTGCTTGCTTCAGCCCATACAATGCTCTCTTGAGCTAGCACACATGCAACTCATGGTCAAAGGTCTCAAAAACTTCAGGCTGCTCTATGTACACTTCTTCCTCAGTCATGCCATTAAGGAAGTTTGTCTTCACATCCATCTGATGTATCTTCCAACCCATCTGTGCTGATAGTGCCAATATAGATCTGATTGATGAGTACCTTGCAACAGGAGCAAAGGTATCATCATAGTCAATCCCCTCTACCTGTGAAAAGCCACAGGCCACAAATCTAACCTTATGCTTCTCCACACTACCGTATGCAGTTTGCTTTACCTTGTAAAGCAAAAGGGATCTCACCGCTGACTTGTCCTCTGGTATCGGTACCACATCCCAAACACTATTACGAACTATGGAGTCATACTCCTCCATCATGGCATCAACCCAAACCAGTTGTTGCACTGCTTCCTTAAAGGAAGACGGTTCTATCAAAACACATTCACCCATAAGATCCATGTATCCAGTGTACCTCTCAAGTGACCTTCTCTACCTATGATGAGAAGTGGGTGCTCCCACATTCTCCCGTGCATCATCCAATAATCTGTCAACCCCCTGGTGTGCTTTCTTCCATCTCTAGAAGACTTTGCCTCAGTGGATGTCTCCACTCCCAGATCCTCTGCATGTGGCTACTCCACATTAATCTGAGGCTCCTCAACCTTAGGAGCTAAAATATACTCATTCGCATGTAGCTCAAGCTCCTTCTCAAGTGAAACTCGCATGGCCTTCTCCTAATTTAATTTGACATCCCTGTGAACCACTATCATCCTGCTGGTCAGAATGTACACCTGATAGTTGTGAGGTATATCAGTGTACCCCACAAATATCCCCAACTCTGTTGTAGGATAAAGCTTCTTTTGTGCATCTTTGGTGACATGGAAATATACTGATGACCCAAAAATCCTGAAGTGAACAACATTTAGCCTCTTACCAGAATAAGCCTTCTTTGGTGTCTTCATCTCAAGTATCCGATGTGGGCTATGGTTCTTAACATAAACTACTTTGTTGCATACCTCAGCCCACAAGTGTACTGATAGGCCCTGATCATGCAACATCACCCTTGTTTCCCCTACTATGCTTCTATTCTTCCCCTTGGCCACCCCATTTTTCTAAGGGTTATTAGGTTCTGTCAACTCCCATTTAATCCCTTCTATTGCACACCATTTCTTAAACTCATTTGAGACATACTCACCACCATTATCACTCCATAGAGCTTTAACCTTCTTTCTCAACTCTTTCTCCACCATTCCTCTAAACTCACAAAACTTTTTGAAGGTTTAATCATTTTTCTACATGAAAAATATCCAGTATTTACAATAATAGTCATCAACAAATATAACATAATACCTGTGTTTGGCCCTGGATGCTGTCGAGTATGGTCCACACACATTTGAATGGACTCACTCTAGAATAACATCTTCTTGATTTTCTCTATCGTGAAAGGAAGGTATGGTGTATTTTTCCAAAGTATACCCCTTCAATGTATCAACTTGCTCAAGCGTACCTTTGGGAAGACCGGTGGAGATCTGCTGAAATATCTTCAAAGCCCCATGATGCAAGTGGCCCAATCGCCTATACCACAACTCACCAACATCTCGGATCTGCAACCTTTCTACTTTTGTGCTCAAAGAAACACACTCCTCTAGCTCCAACGTATAGAGGTTCTCTACCTGAATCCCTATCTTCTTTACTTGACCCGTCGCCATGTGTCAAAGGAACACCTTTCCTTTTGAGAAGATCACATCATAGCCTCTATCCTCATGCGTGGCAATGGATACCAAGTTCTTCTTAAGCCCAGGCACATACATAACATTCTTCAAGGTGAGTGGAGCCCCATGCTCCCTCTGAAAATTAATTGTGCCTAATCCAGTAACACTATACTTCCTGTCATCACCCATATCAATATTCATATGGAGATATTTCTCCTTCTGGTCATTGAATAACTCCTTGTCACCAATCATGTGGAATTAAGCTCCATGGTCTAAGTACCATACACTTCCCATCATTGATGAGACCATGCATGCAATGAGGGAAAATTCCAATTCAAATTTAGAGGCAAAAGCCTCACGTGCCGCTCCTCCTAAGGAATTCTTCTTGGACTTCTTGAGTGGACAATTTGTAGAAAAATGGCCTAGCTCATGACAATGAAAGCACTTAACTTTTTTCATGTCTTTCTTCTTACCTCCATGATAAGAATCTGATTTGGAATGGGAATCTTTCCCTTTCCTTTTCTTCATCTTAGTCATAAGGCACAATTCTCTTAATCAGTAGTCTTTGATGAAGAGTCGTCCCTAGTGTTCCTCCTGATCACCTCTTGCATCAAATACAACCACAATCGTTCCCCATACGGCAACTTATCCCAACCATTAAAAGAGACCTGATAACTATTCCAACCCTTTGAGAGTCCTAGAAGAGAAAGACTCACCATATCATCTTCAAAAAATTTGATTCCAACACTTCCAAGTTCATCACGACTTTGAGTGAACCTGGTCAAGTATTTTGGAATAGTCTCATCTTTCTCCATTTTGATTTTTCAAAGTTTGTCCTTCAATGCCAATTTCCTTTGGTCACTGTTGTTTTGATACAAGTCTGTCAATGTTTTCCACATATCATATAGACTTTCCTTTCCATGGAGACTCAAGAAAACGTGGTCTCGAACTCCATCAATGATTATCCCCCTCACCTTCGCCACACACTTCTTCCATTTGGCCAAATTTTGTGCATATGATGTTGTTGCCTTAGGAATTTCTTGTTCAACTTACTCGTTCAATCCATTATCCTCTAGCACAACCTCCATTTTGTCCCTCTAGGAAATAAAATTTGAGTTGCCTTCCAAGGCATACTCGAGCTGAAAACGTAGAACACCATCTACTGATCCTGAAGTATGTATTGGAAATTTGAATTTCACCTGTAACTCAAAATTCAAAACTTTGAAATGTCCTATAGTATACTGTCTTTAGCTCCAATAACATGTAGAAAATCCTATAGATTCACAAACTCATGCAATTTACTAAAGAACAGGACAAAAATATACTTCTACTTTCAACCATTGGAAGCCAATAGATCAATAAAAACAATATGAAGAAGAAGAAGAAAAATTAATGGCACATAACACAAGATGTATCTAAGAAAAGCCACTGCTCAAAACCACGCTATCTATATTTCATATATCATAAATATGAGTGAAGATACAAAGGTTTTTCTCACTAGAACAATTCCACACAAGTATGCTCAACTCTCTCAGGTCACAAGCTAGGTCTTGGCCAACACTTAGTTAATTCTGCTACTCTCCAAGCTCCTAATCTCTTGCGTAATTCCTAGGATGAATAAATCATATTTGAAGGGAATTCATAATTCCAAAAGTATGCAATCCAATCATAGGATCAATCTTTGATGCATGCGTGATATTTACACTCTAATAAATAATACCATTGATAGTACATTGTCCCTACGCTCTAGTCTCAACTGGGTCTTTCTTTGAACTGACATGCATGAGTTTCCCATGAGTGAATTTTTAGTTAACTGGAGTATCACTAATTGAGGCATTAATGCACCAACTGACTGCTAGTCTTCTATTAGTTTCAAAAAAAAATTAGAGCTAATTTAACTGAACTTAACTCAGTAAACTAAGTGATCTAATTTCCAACTCAATTTAAACTCATACTGGACCCCTAAAATTTAGGGAGAACATATACATGACTACAGAAAGAATTCCCACTCGAAATTAACTATTTACAAGTTGTATGAGAATAGAATTTGATTTTAATTCTCAGCTTAATTCAAGGATTTCTTGTTGCCCTTTCTTAACACTTACAAGGTATATACTAGATCAATAAGCAACAATGGGGTAGTGGCCCACTATCACCATAGCCAAAATCCCTTGCTCTTTATGGAATTTCACTAATGGGAGGAGTCTTAATAGGATAGAGATCACCTATGATATATATTCTAAGGTCAATATGTAAGATGACCTTACTAGGAGCTCTTCAAGAAAGACACAACTTGGCTCAAGGCTTCATAAGGAAGTAATTTTAATTCTACAACAAGACATAGAAAAGAGGGAACAAGATCTAGGGTTTGATTATTTTGATGATTGTTAGATTTTCCAAAGGTCAACGATATGCCAAGGCTAATGAAACCTTCAAGGAAGGCCTTGAGTTGAAGGAAGGAGAACTAGGGTTTCCCTCTTGGGAAAATAACTAGGGAAAGGAATTATATGGATGAAATTTAAGTGAATGCCCACCAAAAGGATAAATTTTGTGGAAAGTACTATCCTCTTTATTTTTAGGCCCTCCAACCACCAAAAATCCTCTTTTTTTATGGATTCACACCAAGTTTTAGTTTCCTAACTTAGCTTTGACCAGACTAAATTGAGGGAGAGAAAATATGGATAAAATTTGAGAATTATCACCAACTCATTATACTAGTGCATTGTCACTTGGGAATATGGATTTGAAGATGATAAATATTAGCCAAAATTGTTCCTGAGGAGGCTGAAATTTGATTCCCTATAAATTAAATTTCAATAATTTACCCACTCAATGGAAAAATGGAATTTCATGGGAGAGATACTAAGAGTTCACCACTAGGATAGTTCATTGCATGTTATTTATGATTAATGCCCAAAATTCATCTAGACAACATTCAAAACTGGTCTTCAACAAATTAGGGCATAATTTAGCATAAACTAGATTCAATTATCCCATACATTAAACATTCAAGAAACAATTCAACAATTAAGAGAACTTACAAGATAACATGCAAGCTTTCCATCCATTAGACCAAAGAATAACTCCAAATAATTTCCAGAATCAACTGCAAATGTTAAAACGCATTTAAGATATATAAATTTTCCATAGGAGATCAAGTGTGAGTTTGTCTAAAGAGGGTGAAATGCCATTGTGTGGTTATGATATTCAACAACGACATGTTCTCTAATTTATATGAGGAATATGAATGTCTATTTTAGCCTACAAGCAACTTAAACTTTAGAATAATTGGAAAACTACAAGCAAGGTCACAAGTCGACCTTATAGCTTTTAATTAAATGAAATAATATCCAAATAAGAGGGCCAAAATTATGATGTCATGCTAGAAAGAGCCATCCTTGGGCTAGCGTTGAGGAAAAATGGTGTTAATACATGTGTAAAGGCTCTCTAAAACCACCATGTAGGGGTTGGCCCTAGATTTTTGACAAAATCATCATGTGGACCCAAAATTTAGGCTTGGGGAACAAAATGGGTCTCATGGGTCTTGTGGTTGTATGAAAGCTTGATTCTACTCCAATGTTGAGGGCACTAAAGATGGTGCTAGCTTTCCCATGTCTCAAGGTATGGGACAAACCTCATCTGTGTGCTAGATCAATTTGATGACCTTGTAGTACTACTAAGATTGTTGTGGGCATGTTGGTCCAGGTGCATCATACCATGAATAATAAAGTAAAAAGTAGGAATGTTGTGGGTACTAAAGGTGCCCATGGATAGAAATGATGCTCTACAACTACCCGGAATCTCATGGATCTTAATGCTTGTTGGTGTCAATATGTCCCTCTAGAAGACCTTGATCCTAGTTAAGTTTCATAGACCTATAGATGGAACCACTTTCCAATTACACACATTATCCAGTGTTGCAAATTTCATCATTAGGTACAATAATCATTATTGCATCTAAGTAAACCAAGCTTGATAGAAATGGGAAAATTAACACTTCATAAAAGTCTTCTCTTCTAAAATTGGGGCCTTGGTCACATAATGGTGTTACCTCCCTAGGTTGAAGAGGTTAATAGATGATCCTATTAGGTTTTCTCAACCCCTAAGGGGAAGTGACATTTCCTTGGTCCACCCTTCAATCAATAGGTTCCATGTGAATAATGATGGAACAAAGGGGAAAATACTGCATGGCCAAGTCACATGGTCAAAAGAACCAACTATGATGGAGTACCTCACTGTAGCACACACCTTTTCCATCCCAACCCAAGGAAGGTGGTTACTAGGTTGACCCAACTCTCAATGTGCAATTATGAGAATGGGGTATAATTTTTTTTTTCTTTCTTCGAGACGATTCCAATGATATAAAATTTCACCCTATTCAGACTGCAAGGTCAAAATTAATGATCCCCAAGGTATCGTTAATAAACTCAACAACTTCATCTTGTAATGTCACATGGCATCCATGTGGTCCCCATGTGTTTCCCTTGTGGCATGCTAGACACATCATGACTATGTTTTTCCCTAATACACTTTATACCTTTAAACATACACCATATGCCCTCACTTTCTATATATATATATATATATATAATATATATATATATATATATATACCCTCTTTTCAATTATATGTATGGACCAACATTTGTGGGTATTGTGTGATGAACTTTTTCATATATATGTAAACTATAAATAATACATGTCCAATGTCACTATTGTTACTCATGGGCCCCATCTATGATCTGACAATGTTGACGATAATTTTTTTTTCAACTATTTTGATTGGATCAAGGATCCCCCCTCCTCCCTGTTGATGTCACCAAGGGGTTCTACATTCATAGTTTCATGACTAGTTCCAAAATATTTATTCGATAGCTCAAATCTCACCTTCCAGATCTACAATATGTGGGGGCCCAAATTTGATTTGGTATGGAGAGAAGGGGGATTTGCTATTGGATCCCCACCATCTAATGGAAATTACAATCCATTTTTTATTTTCATTAGCACTGATGCACTTTGTTATTGAGCCACATTACCATATGACCCGCACCCCTCAATGTTATACACTATGAGGGTTAAGCCTCTTCCACTGAGGGCTCTTCTGCTCGACCTTTCATAATAGGGCTACAACAACTAATCCACCCATGAAGCTTTAGTTCTTAGCCCTTGGCCCCTCTCTCGAAGTCACATAGTTTGACATGTGACCAAGGGAAAAATTCTAAAAGGTGCTAGCCACCTGCATGAGTGCAACCTTGTTTTCAAAGTGCATTCCAAATTGTGGTCGATCACACACATTTAAACCACAAGGGTAATCTTGTCATAGTTTGTTGGCCAAGCTATATACATGGAATCATCATATATGGAGGATTTGGGAGTGTGTTTTCCAGACTTATATTTGGTACAAAATTCAACTTCAAGCCTGTAGAATACCTCAACATCTAGAAAATGTATTCAAATTATTTTACAAACACTCCCCCTATTTTATCTCTATAATATTGACCAGAAGTGCGTACATGCATCACCTTCCCAATATAATTCCACAACCTTATTACCACAAATTATAAATTATACAACCTTACAACCATATCAACATTTACACTTGTGGGCTACATACCTTCTTGTAAGTTACCTACACATTATATTCATGCAACATACTAGATATAAAACTTATGAGGGTATTTATTTTCTTTTAATATGAAAAAAATTACATTTATTTGTACTTATTCAACCTGCTAATATATTTACAAGAGAGTTGTGTGTACTTTCACATTCTGAGCATCATAATGTTTATAGATATAAGGCTGTAGTGACTCTGGAGACTAATATAATACATGGAATTCTTCCAACAAGGTTAAGTTTCCATATTTGCACATATGATGAGCTAATCGTATTCCTTATGGGATCATTGGAATTGTTTGGGTTTAATACAGGTGTTCAAGAATAGTTATCAAACCAATCACACATATACATATTTCTGCATCTACAACCAAGGATTAGATATGTAGAGTATAGTCATTCACTTAATAACTATGATGCAATCTAATGGAATGTACTATTAGTGTTAGTTTATTTTTATAATCACCATTTCTGTCTTTAGGCATCTTGTTATTTCATCGCTTTCCCTAAATATGAGGATCTTTCTCTACATGGTCTACTATTCAAGCACTTAAAAAGATAGAGATTGTTCATATATTATTTTATGTCCATACATATGTAAATTCAAGACTTATCGATGTGTTTTATCATTTATGCAAGGATATCTATATATGTGTAATAGGAAATTCATTCTAAGTTCTGCCTAGTATAATAGTTCATGTTAAATGCAAAATTTCATCACAATGATTCAAGTTTGAGCACCACATATGCAAAGAACTCGTTGTCATCAAGATTGTGCATCATCTACTCAAGCCATCCATACACATGAGTCCTACAATAATTATCGGTATTCAATATTCATGAATATTATCCTACTAATATATCTTTACCTTCAAGAAAAAAACAAAACCATACCTTATTATGTCGTTAACTAGAATCATGAGATTTCAATTGAACAAGGTAGAGAAAATCACATATTCATGGATATATCATCAATCTAGCAATTACAGTCTACTAAAATCCTTCCACTTTCCATTATTAGCATCCTAACAACATAAGAAATTCATTTCTCTATAGCAACCAAAACATCAATACTTACTTCTCTCGTGAACAATGTTTGTCTATGTCTAATCAAGTAATTCACTCGACAATGCAACATTGAGAGCCAGTGCAATTATCAACTATATCAAACCATCCACCAAGGATGTTGTAAACCACACCTTCAGGGAAAGCTATCAACCTTATATCTTAGCATGAAATCCTACAAACAACAAAAACCTAGAAAATACCAATCAAATGGAAAACCAATGAGATGATTAAAAACATGCTAAAGCATTTAGGGAATGATGCATTAGGCTCTTACACATAACAATAACAAGAAATTCATGGCATATGGTAAAAGGATAAATACTTATCTTGATGAAGAGAATTGGAAACTAAGTTTGAGATTATGAATCTCCACCCAACCTTATATTGGACGACACTATGGTATTTCTTGCAGCCCAATCAACCCCGAATGAGATTCTAGAGCATGAAGGGGAATTTGCTAAAGATTTTGACCTGATATTGCTAGCTAGAACACAGACTCGAGAGGTATAATTACCTCCACCCACCATCTAAACACATTGGTCAGGTTATAGACAAGGACTTCTATTATTGAAGGTAATGGCCTTCTACCACTAGTATAACAAGGCAACTTACTCTCTTGTTCTTCACTTAACACTAGCTCATATGCTATGCTTTTGACTCCCTACAACTATTAGACCAATGCAGACCCCATGGAACACACACCATGGCAAGTTATTTCATTATTTTCTAGTCAGATTCTCATGGTTTCATCAATGTTTCTAAATGTTGAGTAATTATAATTATAATTTCTCCTAGTCTCAGGTTATTATAGCAATGCATCGACCTCTCACAAAACGCTTATTCCCTACCTTAATGTTATGTTCTCCATGATATCTAGTGATTAAATCTTTCTTAACTCCCTAATTATGCACACAACAAGGGATTTTCCCTTGACGCTACACACAACAACAATGCACGAGCAATGAATGCATGAGTTATGCTTGACTTCAACTCATACTCCTCTCAACCAGGCTTCCTCAATAATTTTGAAAGCTCTTTACTTCTGTTGTTTTCAACCCATACCTCTATCATCCTTCTCCTTCTGTTCTCTCTTCTTGCGTAATCCTTCTTGTTTATTTTCCTATTGTGTTCTCGATGTTACCAATAGGGTCAAGCTTGTTTGACTCTTCCTCGAATGCACACACAAAACTTCTCCTTAACACTGAGTACACCAAAGATGAAAAAAAATATCTGTGTATCTTCATTAAGCTCTGCTTCCCTAATTCATGTTTTGTTCATCCAATTTCCCCTAAATCTCCACACTAAATCTTTTTAATTCCATACTTCTATCCCCACTTCCAAAATTCCTTCGGAAGCTCCTTCCTTTCATATGAGTTGATGCTCCTACTCTTTATCTCGTATCTTCCTTTAAAAAACTTGCAACTCCCCCTCTCTTTGGAAGCTCCATCCTCCTTTCTGCACTGCTTCCTGTGTTCTCCCTTGATTTTTTATGCCAAACCTCTCCTCTAGTACACATTATTGCATATTACCCCTAGTCATTATTCCTGTATGGCCAAGATTTCTCCAGCCCATCGAATTGTGCCAGATGCTAACTTGTTCATTGGATTTTCTTTCAATTATCATAGGTGGGAAAAAAGTATGTGTTCAGCTAGTTACGAACTTGTTCCCTGCTATGTGGCCAAATTCACATAGGTCTTGTTGTCCTGCATTCTGTTATCTAGGGGAATGATCCTTGTCTCATTCCAATTGATGTTTTTTCCACCAATCTCTTGTGCACACATGTCAGCCTCCCTAGTTACCATTAAACACATCAACATCCCCAAGAAATTTCCGCCCTCCTTAGCTCTAGAATGTGTCCCTAAACTCAACCCACTTTTATTTAAATAAATTTCAAATGAATGAGAAAAGTAACCAGGGTTTTCACACTCACCCTAGGTGTATATATGTATGGAGGGAGCAATCATAAATGTGTGAATTACCTTAGCCTTTAATTTTCCACCCCTCCAAATGTATTTTACTTTTCTTGATTCCTCTTTGTATTACTGCTCGTAGCTCAAGGAATGAGAGCTTGCTTTGTATGATGTATAACACTTAGTACCCCTGTAAAGATGGGGTAGTTCATCACCCATCATGGATTGGGACATGCAAGGCTTCCCTGTCTTCTATGAGATACTATGCCCTGAAAATCACTCATGAGTGATCTCAGTTAAATAATTAATGAATGAAGATATTACAGACTCATGTGCTAGTGTGTGTTTATGTTATCTTAGGCAACAGATCGATCAGATTGCAAAATACACAGACACTGGAAAATGGAAAAGAGTAAGAGAAACACAGTAAGCAAATACAAGAACACAACACATTAATAAGGAGTTCACCCTATTCTGGCTACGTCTTTGATCTAGCTTCAGTGGTGGCCTTCTTTCATTATGTCTATAAAGAAGAGATTTACAGTGAGAAGCTCAATTTTAGTCTCCTGAAATAGATAATGTTTGGTAGGGTGGTTCTTGGATTCCCCAAGCCACTAGAGTGCACAGTCTCTTTCCTTACCAAATCTTGACCTCAATTGGTCTGAATGGGATGAGTCCAACTTGGTACTCAGTTCCAGATAGATATCCTCACAGGGAATTGCTTGAACTTCTCAAGCCTTATGTCTACTCGATGCTGCCCTAGGTCAGCTCGACTCTCTATTTTCTACTTCTTGCTTCACTATCTCTTTCATCTCTTTTCACTATTCCCTTCTCTGGTTCTTCCTTGTTCTGTTCTCTGTCTTTTCATGGCTTAAAGCCAATCCGTCCTTGACTGTTCACTTCCTCTTTTTCCCCTTTGAATCACCTACTTTTGTTTGCTTGGAGTTCCCTGCCTCTGCGTCATCGGCAATGTCTCATAGGGAGGTGGCCACTTGTCCTCTCACGAATTGTGCCAGCTCTTCCTCAACGGTTCGGTATTTTAGTTACACTGTGGAATGACTCATCTACCAACTCAGTGGTAAAATTAGACTTCAGACTTTTATATTTTGTGACGTAATTCCCCCATCAAATCTAGTTTCCCATCAGGCGCAATCTCTACCGTCAGATCTAGAGCCCCAAATCCTACGGTGTTCACTCTTATTGCCTAGTTGACTTACTCGACCGTTAGCCCGCGATGAGAGCCATTTTTCTCTCTCATCCACTGGACACATGTCGTGCGATGAATGGAATCACTCGTTGTTTTCCCAAATCCGCTTACCGCCCAATATGCCTCCAATATTCCATTGGTTTTGAAGCGCGAGACCTGCCTTTTGCCTTAGCACTCTCCATATGATTTCCTGGCTTCCCATGCGAGTGAGCGCTTGGGGCTTTTCCTTCTCGAGGAGTTTTTCCCAGCGATGCGTGATTAGTGCTAAGCACTAATAGCGCATCAGAAACAGCCTTAGTTTTCGGATCCAGACTTCCTAACTACCAGTTTTGTGTCCTGCGCGGTCTCCATGGGCCTCAGTCAGCGCGCTTTGACCGAGGTCCTCGTCATTCCTTGTTGGCTACAAACTGCCACTATCCAAAGGTATTCCTGATAGCTCTTTGTTCATAAATTTTGAAGTCTATCCTAATTTGATATAGTCATAGCATTTTGATAATTTTGATGGATTCAATTCGGATCACGGCCTTCCCACTGAAAAAGCTTTTGGACCACCAAAAGTTGGTTTTCAAGCATCAACTAAGTGAGGGTACAAATGTCTCACTTGTCCAATCTCTATCCACTTTGCACTACTCGGCTTTGAACCCTTGAGCCCAACTCTGAGGTACTCAACATCTCCCCTGTGCGTCATCCTCATCTTCCTATCTAGAATTGTGTCTTCCTACAATTCATTAAGATATTCAGGTAGCAGGTCATCAATAGAAGGCAATTGAATCTACTCTTCGGGATCCTCAATTAGTGAAGGTTCAAACAATCTCAAGCAATCTGCATTTATGACTGAGTAGATGTGCATTTAAGCTGGTAGATCAAGGTGAAAAGCATTCTCACCAATCTTCTCAAGTATCTTGAAAGGTCCATACCTAATAGGCTTTAGCTTTTTACCTTCACCTTGCATCCTATCCTTGCTGATATACAACCACACTTGGTCACCGACTTGGAAACTATGCTCCATCCAATGCTTGTCATGCCTTGCCTTGTATTTGACTTGGCTCTTTTCCAGTTGTTCTTGTACTGCCTAGTGGATCTCTTGGATTTGTTCAATGAACCTAGTTTCCCTATCCACATCACTATGTCCCTCAATTGTGGTGTCTTTACCAAAGACAAAATCCAAAGGAGACCTTGGTGTGAAACCAAAACAGGTCTCAAAAGGAGATCTTTGTGTAGAAGAATGTTTTGCTCTGTTGTAAGCATGCTGCACATAACACAAATGTTCATCCCAGGATGTTTGCTGCAATATCCCCTGAACAACTAGATCACTGTCTTGTTGACTACTTTTGCCTGGCCATTAGTTTGTGGATGAAAAGTTGTGCTTTTATTTAGTTTGGTGTCCATCAGTTCCCATAGAATTGACCAGAACTTCCCCAAAAATTGGGTATCTCGATCAAATACAATGGAAGTGGGTAACCCAAAATGAACCCATACATGTTCAAAAACTTTTGCAGTTTGTTTAGCTGTAATTTGTTTATTACAAGGTATCAAAATACACATTTTGTTGAACCTATCCACAACAACATATAGATAATCATGACCTTCCCTAGATTTACGTAGTTCTCCAACAAAATCCATAGAAACATTTTCCCAAGGGTGAGAAGGAACTGGTAATGGAGTGTACAAGCCTAGTTTTCTATTGTTGGGCTTGCTTTTAGCACACTTAGTACACCCTCTTACATATCTAGAAACTGTCTCATTCATTTTTGGTCAATAACAAAATCTTTGCAGCTGTGCAATTGTTTTACTTACCCCAAAGTAACATGATATTAGGGAAGTGTGTGCTTCTTGAATTATCTTTACTCTTTCAGTTTGTGGAATGCATAACTGCCCACAATGGTATAAGAGTTGGTCATTTACATGATAATCCATTTCTTCTACTCGTTTGCCTTGACTTAAAGTTGCATATACATCTTTAAAGTCTATATCTTGAGCATATTGTTCAATGTAGCTCTCATTTAACATAGAATTATGCTTAAGTATAGTAGATGCATTTATAATGGATCTAGATAACATATCTTAAACTTTATTGTGTATGCCCTTTTTATATCTGACGACTAAATGAAATTGTTGTAGAAAACCCATCCATCTATAGTGCCTTGATTGCTACAACTTAGTTTGGGAGTGTAGATATTGAAGTGGTTGATGATCAATATGTATTATTGTCTCTTTGCCCATTAAGTAATGTATCCACTTTTTCACACTCTGTACTAATGCATCCAATTATTTATCATATGTAGGATAGTTAACTACTGCAGAATTAAATGTCTCAGAATGATAACATATGGGTTTATCGTGTTGGGTCAAGACTGCTCCCATGGCATAGTCATTGGCATCTATTTGGATCTCAAATGGTATTTGAAGATCAAGCAGTGCTAGTACAGGTGTTGTACTAATCTTTTCTTTCAAGGTGTCGAAGGCTTTCTGCTATTTGCCTCCCCACTGAAACACCTTGTTCAATCCTGTTAAAGCGTGTAAGGGCACTTCAATTAAGGAAAAGTTAGAAATGAAATTTCTCCAATATTGTGTTGCTCCTAAGAATCTCCTAACATTTGTAGCAGATTTGGGTTTTGGCTAGTTTACAATTACTGCCACCTTAGAGGTATCTACCTTTAGTTCACCACCCCCTACTATATGACCCAAATAATTCAGAGATGTTTTGCCAAATTCACATTTTGAGAGTTTAACAATAAAGTTTTCTCTTTTCAAACATTCTAGTGCTACTTAACATGCTTTAAGTGTTCTTCCCACGTTTGCTAAAAGATCAAAATGTCATCCAATAAACTAACACAATAATCAAGAAAGGTTGAGATACATCATTCATTAATCTCATGAAAGTAGCAAGAAGCATAGTAAGCCAAAAGGCATAACCAACTCATACAATCCCTGCTTTGTTTTGAAAGAAGTCTTCCATGCATCTTGTTCTGCAACTCTGACCTGATGGTATCCACTATGCAAGTCTAGCTTGGAGAAATAAACAACTTCTTTCAATTGATCTAAAAGATAATCTATGCGAGGAAGGGGATAATGATTTTTTATTGTTATATTATTCAGTGCTCGATAATAAATGCACATTCTCCACAAGCCATCTTTCTTTCTCACCAAAACAATTGGTGATCCACATGGTGTTGTGCTAAGTCTGATGAACCCTTTCTCGAGAAACTCCTGCACCTGCTTCTTGATTTCAACATTCTCTAAAGCGAAAAGCCTGTACATTCTAATGTTAGGCAATGGAGCATCTTGCTGCAAAATAATATCATGCACTATTTCCTTTTTGGGTGGCAGACCTTTAGGTTCTTGAAACAAGATATCATACTTTGAAACAACCTTTTCTAAATCAACTTGCTGTTTAGCATTATAGCCCTCAAATACATTGGTTTTATCAGGTTTATTTTCCTTTACAACCACCAGTAAGAATTGTTTGCATGAGTTTATCATTCGTTTCATCTGCCCTGAGTTTATGAGAGTATAATTATTCTTGAGCTTATGAGCTCTTACAAAGTATTCGACTCCATCTTTAACAAGTAGATACTTGTTATCAGCTCTAATAGAAAATAGCTTTTATGTCATACAAGTAAGGACTTCCTAAAACAATTACATATATCAAAATGAATTATGTCTAACTCAACCTCATCTACAAATGCCGACCCAAAAGAAAACTTGAGTTTGCATTGTCTAGTCACTTGTAGTTGTGCTTTATCATTCAACCATCCTAATGGGTATGGTTTCTTGTGAGGTGTAGTTACGAATCCCAACTTCTTTACAATTGCTTTAGAAATTAAATTTACTTGTGAGCCACTATCAAAAAAGTATCAATCTTTTGATGTTTGGAAATAACTCAAATATGGAAAAGCTCATGTCTTTTTCTCTCATTTTCCTCATCAATATTAGATTGTGCAGAATTACTAGTAGATGCTTCATAATTCTTACCTTTTATGTCTGTGGCTGCAATGGTTGCTTCATCTCCTGATTCTGATCCCAAATCTTTCTGAATAGCTGTAGCAATCTTCTTCTTCTTGCCCTTGAATTTCTTAGGCCTCAACTCTGGATGTGGAATCCAACAATGCTCATCATCATGCCCATCCTTTTTACAGTGAGTGCATGAAGCCTTTATTTTCTATGCAGTGTTAGCCTTCCTTGCTTTCTATTTCTGCTTTCTTTTCTCCTTATTCTTGCTTGCAGTGGGTTGGGAGGATCCCCCAACTTCTGGACTTCCATTTTCCTCTAGCTTCTAGATGAATAGCCTGTATAGATACCTCATCTATACTAGTGGGATTAAACATGAGGATAGTGTGCCTCATGTAGCTGTGTAGACCACCAATGTACTTCAACAGAGTCTTAGGTGAGTCTAATGAGATTCCTAGAATCGATGCTCTCTTTCTAAATTCTTGAGTGTACCCTTGCACACTTTTCTCTTTCAACTGTCAAAGAGTTTGCCAACTCATCATGGCTTGCTGCATGTAGGCCAATGGATAGAATTGTTTTTGGATTGCAGAAACAAATTCACTCCAGAGATAGATAGTCTTACCATGTCTCTTCATATCAGCTTGGGTCCTGCCTTCCCACCAAACCAAGGTAGTGCCTCCAGGGCGTAGGATTACCAGCTGAATCTTGCTCTTTTTTGAATCGATATTCTGTACTCTGCAATAAACATCAATTTGTCTAATTCAATTGTCCAGCTTTTTTGCATTCAACTCTCCATCATATATAGGTAAATAAAATTTAACGTCTAGTTTGATCAAAGATGCTTTATTTTTGTGTTCAGGGCTATTAGGAGGTGGGAGAAAGCTTTCCTCTTTCCCTTTGCCTTTTGAGTGGTCATGGAAGTGAGACTAATCTTCTCCCTTGTCTTTTTTAGAGCCTGATGAATCTTCATCCTTGTGTTTTCTAAAGTCCCTATACATTTCCTCTACCATGGATTTTATGGCTAGGAAGCTATCTATGAATTGAGGGTCTAGCCGCATAGAACCTTCCTCTGTCATTGTCTTCTGAGGATAGACTCTCCGAATTTCAAGATTAGTTTCGACCAACTCTCCTTCTCCTAATTTGACGTTTGATCCAGTTAGCATTCACAGCTAAATCCAACACAAGCTCGTCTAACCTTAACAGCCTAAAGCTCTGATACCACTTGATTTGAAAATCACTCGTGAGTGATCTCAATTAAATAATTAACGAATGAAGGTATTACAGACTCATGTGTTGGTGTGTGTCTATGTTATCTTAGGCAACGGATCAATCAGATTGCAAAATACACAGACACTAGAAAATGGAAAACAGTAAGAGAAACACAGTAAGAAAATACAAGAACACAACACATTAATAAGGAGTTCACCCTATTCTCCAAGGCTACGTCTCTAGTCTAGCTTCAATGGTGGATTTCTTTCATTGTGTCTTTAATGCAGAGATTTATAGTGAGGAGCTCAATTTGAGTCTCCTAAAACAAATAATGTTTGGTAGGGTGGTTCCTGGATTCCCCAAGCCACTAGAGTGCACAGACTCTTTCCTTACCAAATCTTGACCTCAATTGGTCTAAATGGGATGAGTCCAACTTGGTACTCAGTTCTCGACAGATATCCTCACAGGGAATTGCTTGAACTTCTCAAGCCTTCTGTCTACTCGATGCTACCTTAGGTCAGCTTGGCTCTTTATTTTATGCTTCTTGCTTCACTGTCTCTTTTGTCTCTTTTCATTGTTCCCTTCTCTGGTTCTTCCTTGTTATGTTTTCTATCTGTTCATGGCTTAAAGCCAATCTATCCTTAATTATTCGCTTCCTCTTCTGACCCTTCGGATCACCTACTACTGTTCACTTGGAGTTCCCTGCCTCTGCATCATCGCCAACGTCTCAGAGGGAGGTGGCCACTTATCCTCTCATGAACTGCGCCAGCTCTTCCTCAACGGTTTGGTATTTTAGTTACATTGTGGAATGACTTGTCTGCCAACTTAGCGGTCAAATCAGACTTTAGACTTTTATATGCCATGGCTTAATTCTCTCGTCAAATCTGGTTTCCCATCAGGTGCAATCTCCGCCGTCAAATATAGAGCCCCTAGATCCTACAGTGTTCGCTCTTATTGCGCGGTTGACTTGCTTGACCGTTAGCCTGCTATGAGAGGCAGTTTTCTCTCTCATCCGTCAGACACGCGTTGTGCGATGAATGGAATCGCTCATTCTTTGCCCAAATCCTCTTATCGCCCAATATGCCTCTGACATTCCGTCGGTTTTGGAGTGCGGGACCCACCTTTCGCCTTAGCGCTCTTCCTACGGTTTCCTGGCTTCCCATGCGACCAAGCGCTCCGGGCTTTTCCTTCTCGAGGAGTTTTTCCTAGCGCTAATTATGCATTTGAAACGGCCTCTGTTTTCCAATTTAGACTTCCTAACTACCAGTTTTGCGTCCTGCACAGTCTCCATGGGCCTCAGTCAGCGCGCTTTGATCGAGGTCCTCGTCGTTGCTTGCTGGCTACAAACTGCCACTATCCAGAGGTCTTCCTAATATCTCTTTGTTCATAAATTTTGAAGTCTGTCCTGATTTGATACAGTCATAGCATTTTGAAAATTTTCATGGATCCAATTCAGATCATACTAGGGCAACATCATTGGCCCAAGAACTGGGTGATGGGCATATGAATGAGGTAGAGCTCATGCTTGGCTTTTTTTGGTGTGCTAATTTGTATGTCCCAACCATCTTTTGGATTTTGATTCTTCTTTTATTTTTCTTGTGGCCATCATATGCTCAATATGTTTCTTTTGAATGCGTCAACCTCCCAAGGTACATTTCCATGCCCTACACAAGTATGAGGATGTTTGGGTGCCAAATCCCAAAGAACCAATGGTTAGTTGAACCCGAAGAAGGGAGGTGGAATAATAGCTTGTAATGTATCATGGAAAGTGCCAATTATGGAATAGGGATATATTGAGCTATGTTATCTCAATCATGACTTCCAAAGTAGTGCCCCTCTGTAACATCCCTCCCTTAATAATAAATAATAAATAATAAGAACTAATAAAAATACAAAAATAATATTAATGATACATAATAATATTAATAATGAATAATAGTAAATAAACCACTTAATATAAAAATAATAATAACTACTATAAAATAATACAAATAAAGTATAAAAAAATAATGAATAATATAAATAATCATAATAAATAATAAATAAATAAAAGTAATAAAAATAAAATAAAAAAATAGTAAATAACCAAAATAACAAATAATAATAAAAATAAAATAAGAAAATTATCAAAAATTAGCATGCCGACACATGGAGAGTGGACATGTGGCATGCAGACACATGGAGGTGTGCATGTGGTTTCCCATCCAATGTTTTGCTCTATTTAAGGAATGATGAGGAGGATGGAAGGGGGGATCCTTCTAATGTTCTGTCTTCATTTTCTTTGGAGAGTATTGAGACTTAGGAATACTGGCAGTGGTCGTTGATTGAGGGCTTGGGGGTGGCCAGTTGTGGCAGAATCCTGCACAATTGAGCCTACGGTTGGGAGGAAAGTCGTCCCCAAAACCATGTTGCGGTAAGCCTACTTCATGCACAGGTAAGCTCAGGTAAGCACTCTTCATTGTTTAAATTTAATGTTAATAAGTTAATTAGATGATTGATTTTAGGCTGTTACATATGGTATCAGAGCAGGTTACCTAGGGCCTTTGGGCATTTTTATGTAGAAATTTTTGATTATTTCTTGACATTTACTACTTTCATGAGAGATGTATTAATTTGTCAAGTTTTTCTATTATTAAAAGCACTTAACTGGTAATTTTCTTGCCGGTGAAAGAGGGATGTTGTATCGTTTATGGTCTATGTTGTATCGTTTGAGGCTTGTCCTAGGCCTCCATTTGAATTTCATTTAACTTTTAAAATTATTTTTGTGTGCTCGTTAGCTTTCAGAATTTCGCTCTAGCCTTGGAGGATTGGTATTAAAATTTTGTGGCTCAAACAATTTACTTGCCTATTTTTCTACAAGTCCAATTGTTTTGCAGGATCATCGATTGTGGTTTCTGTTCATTTATAGCCCAGTGAGTTTATTTATGGTTGTTGATAGGCATGCTTGAATATTAAAAGGATGTAGCAGTTGATTTTTCACATACTAGTCTATGGACAGTTAATTTTTAGTAGTACATATATTTGAAGAAATTAGTTCATCAATTTGAGCTGCTCAGATAAATAATAAGGTTAATCCAAGTGCAGTGAGGCCAGTAATACGTATGCGTAAGGTCAGTGATTTTCACCAATAATTAGCTTTACTGAAGGATAATTTTGCAGGTGTGTTTATAATCTCGTTGACATGCTGTACTGTAAACTTGGTATTCTTGTCTGCTATTCTGATGATTTAGGATGACATTTCCTAGACATGGTGTTTAAGGAATGCGGTGGGTAGTGATTGTGTAAGGAAATGATTGATATATATTCACAGGATATGTGAGGAAGGCAAACTTTGAAGTTCAGGATCTCATGTAAATGATCACATTATATTGAAAGCATAAACCTCAGGGAGGCTGAAGCCCTGAATCCTACTTGCATCTCAAATATTAACACGGGGATATATTAAGGCCTGCTAATAGACACGTGTTTCCATATTCCTGTTTGAGTTCCACGGCAAATGTTGTTGCCCTATATTGCATAATCCTTGTTAAAACTGCTGATTTTTATGTTTGCATAAATTGGGCTATACATTGGTTTTGATTGGGACATATCACATTGTTTATGCATAAGTCCTATTTGTGTGTTGCAGAGATAATAAGAACGCCTGGTAATTCTGTTTTTAGCTCTGGCATTTTGATCTCATGTGCCTTCTCCATAAGTACTGGACTGTGCGTTTACACACGTTATTAAGATTTTCCTCTTTTCTCCTTTTTATTATTTGTTTAAAACTCACCCGTGGACCTTACCTTAATACAGATGCCATATTGGATATCATTTCGTTTGGGCATAATAAGCCAAAGATTAGAATAGTTAACTGACTATGCAACCACTCTTATTTCTGCATTGTATATTTAGCTTGTTGTTCAGTTGCATGCCATGAGAAGGGGTTGATTGATTTGTTTGTTTTCCCTGTAATTGGACATCTTTATCTATTGGGGCATCATGGTATTGGGTCGGTTTGAAGGAGTTGAGATAATCATAGGGTTTTTTGACTGGGCTTTGCAATAGAGAGAGGGGGAGGAGGGGCGTTGGGAGCATGTACTGCCAGTTTGTCACTTGCAGGTTGTTTTCACTACGTTTTGATACCTTAGGGCAACACTTGCAATCTGTAAGTTGCAGGCTGTATAGAGCTGTTTTACACGTCATAAGGTTTCATATGTTGCCATCTTATTATATGGTCGCCTTGCATTAGGGTTGTTTTGGATGATAGACATTTTCACACAGTTCATTTTCTGAGATTGAATTTTCCTGTCTTTATATTATTTGTTACGTATAAGATATTTCTCTTGCAGGGGCATCTATTTCTTGTTCAAGATCATTGGTATAGTCTTTGTTTCTATTATTGCGGATGTTAATTTGAATTGAACTTCAAGCTAGCGGCTTAATGTCACAACCTGAAACGAACATCCATCTTCCGGGATGTTGTAGTTAGATTGGGTTACGGATATTGTTATATATTTTTAACTTACATATCTGGAAACTAAGATATATTAATGTGAGATATATGCTCTACATCTTTAGATTACTGCCTTTCCAATTCTGAGTTTGTTTAGGGTTGCATGCTAACTGTTCGAAGAAATTCATGAATAGATTTCCTTGTGTATGCATAGCAAACTTAGGTTTTATTTCTTGAATGTTGGCTTGTAATTTAGTGAATCTGAAGTTGTTTTTGAGTTTAAATGCAAACCATTTGACAAAATTCCTATGTGATATTTTTCATTTTTGCATGACAGCTGTTGTGAAAGTGTTTGGTCGTTGATAATTCGAGTGAAATAGGGAAGCTGGAAATCAAAAACACTCTTCTAACATATGTGTATCAAATGATGCTTTTTCTATCACATTCATTGGATCCGTCCTAATGATTGCTTTCCACACAACATCCCCCTACTGAAGATTTGAACCAGACAAATTTTAATTGCGCTCAAAAGCTTCGCATCAAAACCTTTCTCTTTCCTAAGACTGCTTACAAACCTGTTGTAAAGAAAATGATGAATATTTATTATGATATAAGCTTTTCAAAGAATATTTTGCCACTAAACTAGAAGTTCATTCAGTGTCTCAATGCACAAACACTTAACTTCGGGACGAAGTTCCTTAAAGTTGGAGAGTATGTAACATCCCTCCCTTAATAATAAATAATAAATAATAAGAAACTAATAAATAATACAAAAATAATATTATATCATAAATAATAATAATATAATAATGAATAGTAGTAAAATAAACCACTTAAGTAAATAATAAATTAAATAATAAATAAAATTAAAAAATAATACAAAATAATAAGTAAATAATATGAATAATAATAATAAAATCATAATAAATAAATAAATAAATAGTAATAAAAATAAAAATAAAAAAATAGTAAATAACCAAAATAACAAATAATAATAAAAATAAAATAAGAAAATTATCAAAAATTAGCATGCCGACACATGGAGAGTGGGCATGTGGCATGCAGACACATGGAGGTGTGCATGTGGTTTCCCATCCAATGTTTTGCTCTATTTAAGGAACGATGAGGAGGATGGAGGGGGGGGATCCTTCTGATGTTTTGTCTTCATTCTCTTTGGAGAGTATTGAGACTTAGGAATACTGGCAGTAGTCGTTGATTGAGGGCTCGGGGGTGGCCAGTTGTGGCAGAATCCTGCACAATTGAGCCTACGGTTGGGAGGAGAGTCGTCCCCAAAACCATGTTGCGGTAAGCCTACTTCATGCACAGGTAAGCTCTGGTAAGCACTCTTCATTGTTTAAATTTAATGTTAATAAGTTAATTAGATGTTGATTTTAGGCTGTTACATATGCTTTGATACCATATGTAACAGCCTAAAATCAACATCTAATTAACTTATTAACATTAATTTTAACAATGAAGAGTGTTTACCAGAGCTTACCTGTGCATGAAGTAGGCTTACCGCAACATGGTTTTGGGGACGACTCTCCTCCCAACCGTAGGCTCAATTGTGCAGGATTCTGCCACAACTGGCCACCCCCGAGCCCTCAATCAACGACTACTGCTAGTATTCC